>JAOWBP010052816.1:36388-49636 GCA_028571105.1 Tragopan temminckii
GATAATATCCACTGCCCTCAAAAATGTCAGTTGAATTTCACAATTTTCAGTCATTCTTTAAGTATTCGTTAAGTATTGATGGACTCATTTTAGAGACTAGGACACAGAAACTCCATGACCAGTAATTAAGTTGTATAGGTAAAAAGTGATGGTGATTTTATTATTGTATAAATATTCTATAAATTAAGATAATTAAATCTAATTTTTCTGCCAACTTTTTTTCTAGGGCTTTGGTAGCCCATCAGGTGAACATTGGCTGGGGAATGAATTCATCTTTGCAATTACAAGTCAGAGGCAATATTCTCTAAGAATTGAATTAATGGACTGGGAAGGAAACCGGGCTTATTCACAGTATGACAGATTTCACATAGGAAATGAAAAGCAAAATTACAGGTAAGAATCTCTTGAAATTCTTTTTTCTCTGCTGAGTGATAAACATCGTTCATTGTTTCCTTGTTAAATATGAGAAAGGATAATAATATGATTTTGATTTTCATGTAGAGTCAAAAGGATGCTAAAAAATGATGTAGAAATCTAATTTCTCATTGATGAAATGTTAGACAAAAACTAATATATTTGAGAAATAAGGAGTGAACAAAGAATTGCCCTATTTGTAAGAAGTGCTTAAAATCTGCATAAAATTGTAGCATACCTAAGAGCATCAGACAATGTGGACCATTGAGGAATCAGAAGAATGTTGCAAATTTAACTTCTGTTAAAGCTAATGTTAAGGATTTTAAGGAGACATGTAGATAATTCCTGGCAAAATAATGAGAAAATTTCTTGTCTTGTTTTAAAATTCTAGATTGTATTTTTGGTAATATAGCAGACTAACCTGGAAATGCTCTGGGGATTTCTGCCTGTCTTGAGACCATGTGAAGTGCCCAAAGCAGGGGAAAGGCAAAGATTTTTGGGGTAGGGCAGTGCTATTTGTTTCTCTGTCAGCCTGGGAACTCTGCTGGGTGCTGTGACCCGAAGCTGCTTCAAGTGTGAACAACCAAGACTAGACATGAGTTTAAGAAAGAATCTACAGTTACCTGCATATGTTTAATTGTTTGTCCCTTTCCTTGAACAGTTTTAGCCTGATCAAACTAGTATTGTTTCCATATGGGGGACTCCACAGAGCAGGGACCTGGCTGTCTGTGCCACAAACAAGACCATATTATTTTTTTGGGAAAGGAAATCTAGCCATACAGATACAAATAGTAGCGTACCACTTATTATCAAAGCCAAAGAAAAAGCCCTAGCCCAAGATGTAACCTTTCTTTACGTTGTCTTTTGTTGGCTGTATTAAAATTTGTCTCAAACAAAGGGCCCTTAAAATGCTTGGGTGATGAAACTGACACCTGGAGATTTCTTAAATAGATTAAGTTTAACATGTTGATGGACAGTAGAGGAACCCTAGAAAAATCATCCTGAATGAATCTAGGTCTACAGATGTGTATGGCAACAGGAAGTATTTTGGAAAGGAAAATCACTTCATTAGAAGAAAGGGTGATTTTTTGGCTATACAAAATATACTTTCTGAACTGTAGAAAATGATCTATCAAAATATTTCTAATGAACATGAAAAACAAAATGTTTCAAAACTGTAGATATTAAATCAGAAAGGGTGTGCAGGCCTTAAAAAGTGTGAGATTGGGTAACATGACTGAATTCTGCTTCTCATGTTCAAGTCACATTTCCACAAACACCTGTAGGAATTTCAACTGAGAACACTGACTGCAGTTCTGGTTCTTGATCTCTTTCCTATTTCAATTGAAGACCAGAATTTGCTCGATCCAATCTGGGGGAATGGAGAATTAGTTTCATTAACATTATTCTGGAATAAATAGAGAGGGAATCATGAAGAGCTAAAAAAGCTCTATCCATCTCTCTTGGACCTTGCTGTTTCAGATGAATTACTCAGTTACTTTTACTCAAACATATCTGGATATTTAGAGAAAATAAGCAAGTTCCAGAACTAATGAATTGTAAGCCACATGACAATCTAAATTGTTTTTTAACACTTGACAAATGTACTAGTGCCTAGTCCAGACACATATACGTCTAGCAAACATTTTGTGAACAAAGTGTATGATGGACTTTTCTAGAAATTATTATAAAAATGCATCCTGTGACATAGCAACTCTTTATTTTGCTTGCCAGCATCACTATCTGTGATAGAAGCAGCTCCAGAAGGCAGACCAAATAAAAGCCTGATTATTGAGCCCTAGGCGGCTGGCCACTCCTCAGAGAATGCTGTTTGTCCTTTATCTAAGGAACTGCTATTAAAATGAGCCCTCTGAAGTTGAAAAGCACAGTTCTCAAACTTCTGCTTTTCCTTTTGTTCACAGTTGTCAGCTGTCAGGCATTTGCCATATTTGCTTTCAATACCTCAAGCACAGAGCAGCATACCTTTTTCAGAACTTCACTTACTGTTTGTTTGAAGTCATCTCGTCAGACAAATTAGATATTCTTTAATTTTGGTAGCCATTAGAATTTTCTGCTCATGGCCAGTAGTAAATTCTTCTTCAGCATTGTTTGGACAAGTAAGTGATTGTAGGTTATTCATACTTTACATTGGTTTCAAGAAACACAAGTTAACCAAGAAGTGTCAGACAATAAAGAAAAAAACTTCTGAGGTGATCTGGATAGTAGATAAATAGAGGAAGGCTATTGAAATGAAAGGGAAAGCTCAAGAAATTGAGCATTTATGCTATGGCAGTACCTTGTACATTTGGAAGACACAAAAAAATTATAAAAGATCCAGGTCTAGCAATTGAGTATAGTAAGTTAAAAGATGCAAATACCACAAAGTGATAAAATGTTTCTATGAAAATACTCATTTTCATGCTGTTTTTCCAAAATCCAATCCCAACATTATGCAGAGTTTGATTCACTCTGGATAACTCCCAATTGGTGATTTCAGAAGAGTTCTGTTTTTTCTCTAGGTTGTTTGTATTCTCTTTACTACTTTTTATTAGCTTAAAGAATCTATGATTAAAAAGAGTAATGCTGAACACATGTATTTTAAAAATCATCTTGTTTCTCTTTCAAAATGAGACAGCTCCAAAAAGGTTTCTCGGAAAGTAGAATCAAATGTATTTATCCCAGATGACGACTGCAATGAAGAAAGTAGAGATGAAAATTTGTGTAGTGAAATAATAAATGTACAATGATAAGTAATGGAAACAGGAAAACCAGTGTTGCACCTCACTTGAAGGTTTCGATAGCCTGGAAGTTTCGAAGTGATTAATTTCCTTTGTAATATCCTTAGATTTCTTATTTACATGAAAAGATTAAACACGAAGCTGTCTTTAAGTACAATGAAAATACTCTCTGACCAACTTTTTGCAAGCCTTGCACTATGTCAAGTAAAATCACCATACAGTAAAAAGAGTCTGATCTTACAAGCCCGCATTTAGTGCAGTTTTTTAGAAAGTCAAAGGACATAGTCACAGAAATATAAAAATTTTATTAGAAGAGTCACCCAGAAATCACATAGCCTCTACTATTTTCCTGTATAGACTAGTGCACTCTTGTCAACATTGTTTGCTGCTTTTGTGAGCCATACGGTTATGTTTTGAGCTGTGTCCTCAGACCCTCCAGAACCAACCCAGAAAAGTAATCATGTCCTGGGATTCCAGGCTCCACACTTCGTAATCCTAGAGGCTTCGTGCACATCTGTTTTTGCTACTCACAATGTAGGAATAGCTCTTTCAAGCAAGGCATGGGATGAAGAAGGGGGAAATAACATTTTAAATTAGCCAAATTGTTTGTACCTCAGAATCCTTAGAAATGTGTAATATGCTCTCTATGACAATGTATTAGAGTATTTTGCCAATCTGCTATTTAGAAAGTCTTCCAATTCGTACAGTGACTTACTGTCTTTGTTCTTATTCATGAAGAAATATGATTAGATGATGAGTGAGTACCACTTGGGTTGGCATGACTTTGGGATTGCTGAAAGCATAAGTGAGAACTGTGAATGGACAGAGGAATGGGCATCCCAACTTTTTTGAGCGAGTCACTGTCTTAAGGTGATAACTTGTAATTAAGGAGAACAATCTTTGTTTGGAACCAGCATGAGAAAGAGATTAGGAAATCTTGTGAAAAAATGGAAGATAGTATAGATGTATTTTTAGTGGAATAAACAGGAGACAAGATGACAGGGAAATATCAGTCATATAGAGAAAACTTAGATGTAACATTCCTCAGAGGAAAGAAGTTGATGGAATTTGTTGCAAACAGAATGGGGATTTTCAGTGATGCCTTTGCCATGAGTAACTTTTTCTTTCTGTTGCACTTGAGTAGTTTAGATAAAACAGGGAATCAGTCTTATCTGGAATTTTTTTCTGATCCATCTGCTTAGTTTCCTTGTTATTAGCATCACAGTGAACCTTAGGTGGCCCAGAAGCAGAAGACGATGGAGGACACAGATGGAACCTGTAGGTAGCTGAGCAAGAAAATAAACATAGATTTAGTGCCCAGACCCCAGCACTGTTTTGTCAGATATGAAATCTATAGAATAACTCAAAAAATAGTCATGGTGCAAAATTTTGAACCCATAGTAATTTACATTTATTTAGAAGCTTGAATTTCATTTTGCAAATCTGCTTCAGAGGAAATACCCATGAAAAATCACTTTAACAGACAGAATGGTATCTATGGCATGCATCCATTACATGATTTGAAGATATGTTCGATATTTTTTTCCACCAAACAATTGCACTGTTCTTTATTATTTGCCGTGTTTGAGTGAAGAGAAAAAGCATGGACTGCAGCTGCACAGACATGACTGTATCAAATCTTGCCATAACAGATATTCAACGGCCAGCACACTGAGGGAGACAATCCTCCCCTTCTATTCCGCCCTGGTGAGACCATATCCAAAATACTGCATCCAGTTCTGGGCTCCTCAGTTCAAAAGAAGAAAGGCCACCTAGAAAGAGTCCAGTTGAGGGTCACAAAGATGATTACAGGCCTAGAGAATCTCCTGTATGAGGAAAGCCTGAAAGACCTGGGACTGTTCATCTTAGAGAAGAGAAGGCTGAGTGGGGTTCTCATAACTGCTTATAAATATCTAAAGTGCAGAAATAAAGTTGATGGGGGCGGGCTCTTCAGTAACATGCAGACATAAAACAAGGGGCAACGGGCAGAAACTGGAACACAGAAAGTTCCATACTAACACAAGGAAGAACTTCTGCACTACCAGAGTGTATGAGAACTGCTAAATCACAGCCTGAACTTCTGACTGACCACCTGAGGCAAGCAATAAGTCTACCATGGGAGCACAGGTGAAGGCAATTCACCTGTTCTACCAGAAAGGGTGGAGCCTGGCTCCACCTCTCCTAGATCCCATTTAAGTGCTGACTGTGACTGAGGACAGTTCTCTTTCTGGAGATCACTCCTCATGGAGTTTATTGTGAGCCTATATCATTGGTGAGCATTTTTCATTTATTATTTTTTCACTATGGTAATCCTACTTAGCCTATTATCTGTACACCCATTGATTGTACACAGAGTGATGGAGTGCCGGGACATGCTGCCCAGGAAGATTATGGAGTCCCCTTCTCTGTAGGTATTAAGTCCCATCTAGATGCTTGTTTGTGTGACCTACTGTAGAAAACATGTTGTAGCGGAAGTTGAACTAAGCGGACTATAGAAGTCCCTTCCTATCACTACAGTTCTGTGATTCTTTAATGCTAAACTACATCTGTCCATATGCAGACACCTGATTTTTCAAGCGCTGCGACTTGTAGAACTTCCAATGAGGTCTTGTACTAATATAGTTAATTTTTGCATGATGCAAAAGCAGTGATGGCTGCTTTTCTTTAGATTATAACTTAAATGTGAGAAACTAAAAATAAATAATAAATGAATTGGATTTATGTTGAGTAATGTGGTGCATTATAGGTGTCATGGGAAAAATAATTTCATTCACAGAATATTTATTATTTTAATCTGATGGAGTTAGTTATTTACAGTTTTCTTTGTGAATTCTTTTTAGTCTTAAACTATCCCATGTAAAATGAATGTTGATATTAACCTTCAAGCCCTTTTGATGGAGAGCTTCTAATTATACACTTGTTTACAATAATATACTTTTGTACTCCTCATGTTTCAAAATCAATCGATCAATTTTGTTGGCATGTCAGCTGGTAGTAGAAAATTTCTTTTTTTAAAGAAAAGCCAACTGAAAATTTACCTATGTCAGTCTAGAAATAATACAGTTTTCATTCAGAAATGTAATTATATTTGCAATTTCATAGAATTCTGTATACAAGCCTGTAATTTTAATAGCAGCATTTTTTAAAAAAGAAAAGCATGCAGTGTAAAGAGCCTAATCTTTCATTTCATTTCTTATTATTGTCACAGTTGACTCTAGAAGTCTATAATGAAGTAATATCTAGAATATGTGTGAAAGCCAGAAAAAGTGTCCCAAAAACTCTGAGAAGTTATTTCCCTGAGACTTTAGGAATGTATTATTGGACTTGCTTTGCAAGGTGTGAACTATAGGTTGTACAGTAAGCCCTCTTCCAGGACAAAAGCAAAGACTTCAGTATGAGTTATTTAAAGAATATCTAACATAACAAAGATCTAACCATTTCTGTGTATCCATTTATCCATCTGTAGTCTATTTTCACTATTAGATCTTTCAAGCTACTTCCAAGTTATTTTTGTCTTCAGTCTTGCTTTTCTGTATCCCCCTTTTATTTCAGCTGGTTAATTTCCAATTGCCTTCTCCAGGCTGATATATTTTCTTCACCAAAACTGAATACACCTTCAGGGGGTTTTTGGTAGGCTCATGATAAGAAGCTTTAAGTAATTAAGTTTGACTGTGCTTTTATATTTTTAGAAGCTTTTCTATGGTTTTTCAGGGTATTCAAGCACAGAAGCTTGTTTTCTGACATGTTTTGCTAGAGTTATCGCTGTGGAACACAGTTGGCATGTCATTATCTCTTTCTCCAGGCTTCTATGTTCAATTTTTTTTTAAAAAAAGGGGAATACATGAGTAAGAACAAAAGTATCATATTTTCCCTTAAAGCTTATCTACAATAAAATAAACACATCAGTTCAAACTTACTTAAGGCAAGAAAAAAACTCCTTTGTAACAATTTATTGGACTTAAACATCATCCTGGATTTAGAGAATTTAAGTGTTTACAAACAAATCAAATGTGGTTTCTTACAGGTGGGAGAGATAAAGATTTCCAGTGCTAACATTAAAGCTGTTGGACTCTAGGAACAGATTGCAGGACCCTAACTAGGGCACTTGAATCTCTGTACATGCTTGGGGAAAGATAAGCTCTTTAGACTGGAAGCCAAATCAGGCAACATGTAGAGCAGAGAACAGCCTAGAGTAAGCCATTAGGAAATTCTGAAAATAGCAAGGCATCCATTTATATCCACTGATGATTCATAGCTTGTGGCTCCTGAAAGTAGGAGGCAATGTCCTGTCATACTCAGAAAAGAAACGAAAGAGCCTGGATTAAAGCCTTCATTTTCCAGAGGAAATTCAGAGAACAATTATTATTTCCCAAAAGAGAAGGACAATCTGTGCTGCAGAAGAACAGACTCTTCACCAAGGCTCTAATACTGTTCAAGAAAGAGTTCAGTGTTCAAAGGACGAGTAGGTGTGCAGATCACTCCAAAATGATACCTCCTATTTATTGCCATGGAAAGTACAACAGAAAGAGCACAATAGCACTGTTTGATAGAGTAAATTCTCAGCTACAAAGTACTATTTTGCAACACAGTCACCACCCTTAGCTGTTCATTTTCGCCACCAATGAGCAAGACCCTGCATGCTGCACTCAAAACAGTCTGCACCAGTGGGGGTGTGAGTGTTCCACTGTCACTTCTGCAGGAATATACCACCCACTGCCTCACTGTGTTCACATCTACTGTTTAGTCTCCAGAACTGTTCAGAAAGAACCTGTGAATGTCAGTGGGTGCACTATGATTCTGTGATTCTGTACCTGAGCCACTTTAGTCCATGTGGAAGAATTCAGTTCCGCACGTTTGCTTCATCCACACTTCCTTGCCAGACACCATTTTGTCAGTGTCCCTCTGCTGCCATTTGTTGCATAGCAACAAAATGTAATGGAGCATTAGTGGGTAGGTTCCATTTCTACTTCTGTGTTCCACCAACATCTGTTTCAGATGTCATGGGTCAGCATAATGAAATGAGGCATTACTTTTAGAGCAGTCCTCATACATACGTATCACTTGTCAGTGAGGTGGGAGATGGAACTCTGAGATTGTGCTCCCTGCTCTGAAGATTACATCTCATTCTGAGTTAGTCTTTGATTAAATGATGCAAATATTATATATTGGTGCAAAGTGAAAAAGATCATCCCTGGACTCTGAACACTGTACAAACTGGTTATGACATTATTGTGAAAAAAGTCTGTGGTTTTAAACCCTTCTCTTGCCGAGTGAATAGAAACAGCAACTTCTACTGTTATATAAAAGTAGAGCATAGGAAGCAGTGATGGATCTACTGCTCTTATCCATTGAGGGCACCTACAGAAAAATATAAAAATAGTAGACTTGTGTGTGAAAATAATACCATGCAAAGCAAGAAAATTGCAGTGCAGTCCCCACTGATAACTACTGCATGGGCACACAAATCTATGAGAATTCTTTAATGCATGTAAGTGTTGGCAGAAAAAATACCTACAGAAACTCAGTAGTAATCTTACTATTACATATTGTAGCTCAGTGGGGATTTCATCAGATATTCCTCAACTATCCTACAGGCAGAACATGAATAGGTGCACGTAAGAAAAACTTGCATAACATTTTTGTTGTAATGGCTATTTTTTCATAAAATCATGAAACCATAACACTGATATAAAACAGCTACTCTAATTTTACTTGTATTATCTTTATGACTAATCTATGTTCTTATTGATATATAGTGTTGCTCTTTTTCAAGCCTCTGTTGCTTTATGGAATCTACATACATGTCTATTAAGACTACTGAACAGGTACTTTAGCAAAGTTTATTAAATCTTTATGGCAATGGACTTCACAATCGTCATGGTAAGAATTCTCACCTAATAACAACACCAAAAAGATCTATGTGTTTCTTTAATTCACTTCTGTTAAAATATTTCCAAAGTATTCAAATCTATCAACCTTTGTATTAGTGTAGAAATTAGCGTATTGTTGAAACCAGTAACTTCATGCCTCGTCTGGGCTTTAAGATGAAACACTCCCTGAATAAAAGGACCTTGTGAAGGTGAGATACTTCAGCATATATGCCCCTCAGAAGGAATTTTTTATTTCAAAGCTATACTTCATAGGATATCCAGACGTCTTCAAATGTATATGGCATTTGAATTCAGGCTGTCCACCACAGAGACATATGTAATGTCTTCTGTTAGGTTCTATTTCTAATTAAAAATAAATAAATAGCACAATAATTAATTTTAAATGGGATAGTAATTTTCTTATTTGGCACTTGAGAATGCTTGTTGTCATTTTTTCATTCTTTAAATTTACATGAGTCCTGTGTAATGCCATAAATGTTATACTTTATGCAATATATAATGACCACCAGAATATCAATTAGCACAGAGAAAATTTGTGCAGAAAGTCTAAGAGAGATGTGTAAGGACAGGTCAAAAGTTATAAAAATATACAATACCATGGTGTGAGCACTTCCATTACTAGTTGCTAAATAGTGGTACACTGATGATTTAGCATAGCAATATAATGAATTGAGTTCAAGGGCACAAATGCTATGTTCTCACAGAATGCCTGTGAGAGACATATTCACAAGTAAGATGCAGGATGGAAAAAACATATCAGTAAAAATTAGGATTACAGAATATCTCTCTTTAGTGCAGATTTGATGATTGTAGAATTTTCCCTAGTTTTGTCTAAATGTTAGGAAATGGAGATTATTTTCAAGAACCAGAACACAGGTTCAGCTCAAAAGTATTTAGCCTGGACATTGTTCTTGTCATAACTTTAATCACACCTGAAGAAACTGACACTTCCAAATGTTGGGTCAGGTAAGGCTGAAATGTAGATAAAGTGAATGAATGTGTCCTTAAAGGATCTTGGTTAGATAAACTGTATTATTCCTATGAATGGCCAGGCTTTCTGTGAGAATGAACTAAGTGTTGACCTAGGTGAACTAAGTGACCCCTCAGTGTTGACAAGATTCTGAAGAATTTGTTTAGCATTAGTGGCAATATCTCCAGAATTAAAAAAAAAAGTTTAAACTTTAATTCTCCACAGTGAGGAAACAAAGAAAGGTAGAGACTGGAAGCCAGAGTTTCTAACACAGAAGTGTACTTCCTGTGCCTGCATTGGTGTTGGTTCTCTCTGCCCACTCTCTGTGCCCAACTGAAGTTGGATAGACCTGTCTATGTGGCATCAAGCCCAAGCTAATATATCCTGCCCTTTAATGGTCTCGGTGTCGCACACTGTGACAATAAAGCTTCCAACCAGGATGGTGTGTGGGCAGAATGAGCTCATGTCTGCTCTTGGACCCAACAGAGTAAGCTTTCATCTGCCTGCAAAAAAACATTTAGGAATTCTTAGAGTGACCCTTATTTAATCTAGTATGTCTGTGGTTAAAGTCTCTGAAGTATGTTACCAACTGCCCAGCCAACCAGATCTGGGTTTGATTGGTTTTTGTTTGTGGGTTTTTTTTTCTTTTATCATTAATACTTCCACTGGCAAATGTATCTACAACCTGATTCTGAGAACATTTTCTGCCTCAATTCATTATATGTTTAAGAAAATATCAGCAAAACAGTATGTGAATTCACATCTTTCATAAGACAAAGCCGAGTGTACCTGTGAGGCTTGGAGAGAATTTGGTAAAAAAGTCATCCTCGTTTTCCCAGAGTCAATAGCTGCATTAGCCTTGAAGAGTTTGTTGTTGGTTTCTATGTGTTTTGTTGATGTTGAGCTTTGGTTGTTTTTTTTCTTGTGGGAGAGGCAGATGGGATTGAAGAGTGCAATTGTCCCTGCTAACTGGAAACATACCTGAATTTCCTTTATCTCCCTCTGAAGTGATGGTAACAAATGTGGTATTACACATTATTTGTTCCACAGCAGCAATATAATTGGTGAGTTAGAGCACAAAGTGGTGGCATATACCATATCTATAGAGCTCTGTTTTCGCATAAACCTACAAATAGATCAAATTTGAGCATCAGAGCACAGGGGTATTGTGATATCTGACTTTTCGTTTTGATTAGTTTGTTTGCAAAGTTAAAAAAAAAAAAACAACCCTTCTTTATTACCATGAAAGAAAGAGATACACAATAACACTGGAAGCCTAACTACAAAGAAAGATGAATTAATGTCTAGTGCTGTAGAGAAAACAGTCTGCAGTCTTCTGTTTCATCAGATATGAAAGGGTGCTGAGTTTCCAGTGTTAAATCAGTGCAAGAACAGCTCACAACACTTGACCCAAGTGAACACGCACCACTTCTATTCTGTTTTCGTGTATTTGGTTTGTAATTTGGTTTAATACAAGAATTAATATTGTAATTTGGTTGTACTGAAGTAAAACCTCTTTGTACCTATCTCAGTTCCATTTGAAACAGAGAAGTTGTTACTCTGAATCACAGCTCTTACAAAGTCATGACCTTGGTTATTAGTGGAAAAAAAAAACCCAAAAAACTAACATGCAAGACATGCCGATCTCTGTTCGCCTGGTCAGTGTGGCACCAGTGAAGAACTTGGATCGTAAATGGGTGACAGTCAGTGAAACTTTCACTCATATGTGACTGTTTATAAGCCACAAATAACGCCAAGGGAGTTGAAATATGTTTTAACAGTCTGTTTATATTTTTCTATGGAGGTCTTAGTGCCACATAACTCATTTTGGCATTTTTTTAAACTAAATTTTGCATTCAGAAAACCAAGCAAATGGTGAAGCCAATATTTATTTTTCAAGTAACCATAAGCATTTCACAGAAACTCTGTTTATCACTTCTAAAATTTGTTACTTTTTTTCTGAGCACTTGCCATCAGAATTAAAGTTTAACCTTTCTATGATAACAGAGAAAAAGGCCAGAGAATGAATGTAGTAGGGTAGAGCCACTGAAGAGTAAAAGAATTGAGCTGAAATTGTTGCAAATTATTCAGGCAAGGTGTGGGACATGCTTGGTTATGTTTTCATTCTGCATCCCATTTTTAATGCCATAAGCCTTTAAGAAAAAAAACAAAACCCATAACGTATTATCATACTTGCAGCGTGAATGATCCTGTCGAGTAAGGGAAGCCTTTCATCCTCTTCACCATCTTTTTCTTTTTCTCTTTCCCCTCCTCCAATTATTTTTTATTCAAAGTACAATTAGGCTCTGATTAAGCCATGCACTTAGGCATATTTTTAAATAAGTTTTAAGCATGTACTTAGTACTTAGCTAAGTCAGTACTATCTGAGCTGTTGCAGAAGGTCAAGTTGTTCTTGCCTCTTTATTGTTGTACAGACTTTACGATGACATCAAAATAAAATATGTATATATTACGGTAAGAATGAGATAACAACAATTACATTGTCCTTAATAAAAGCTTACATTGTTTTCCTACTTGGAAATGATTGCATTTCCTGTCATCTCCAGAAAGTGTTTTTTCAACATCCTTTACTGTTTACTGATGTCATTTTATACAGCCACCAAATTAAGCCTATTAATCTAATTAGCAGAAATTCATAAACATTGAAATGGCTTCTACATCAAGACTGAATAAACAGATGTAAGTGAATGGAAATCCTGGCAAACATTTTCTTTGAAAATAATGTCCCCAGCTCTGCATTTTCCTCTGGGATTCACTCAATGCAAGGAACACATCACTTGACACGAATCCCATCATAAATCTTGAAAATCTCATGCAGAACCCAAATTATTTATTTTAACGTGTTATTCATTTAGTTATTTCTTTAAATTGTAGTCAGTTGGCAGCTACAAACTAATTCCATTCCAGTTATATTATAGCAATGCTATAGCATGATTTGAAGGGGTCAGTGGGTCACTACCACTGGAAAAAGTTCAAAACCAAAATCTACAAATGCCCAAAGGAGAAAATTGTAAAACAGGATTATACTGCCAGAGCATAATAATTTTAAAGTACAAACAATCCAAATAAAATTGATGAAATATTAATTGTAGGCTATTTCCACTTCTGTCAGTAATGATTCTTTTCCATACAGTAAAGCTCTTCACAAGGAAGAAAGAATAGCATAAGTGTTTTAAAGATGCCTCCCATAGTTTCAATGAGCTATTTTGCCAGT
>JAOWBP010052820.1:0-12248 GCA_028571105.1 Tragopan temminckii
CTTCGATCCAGGAATACAGCAATACCTTTTATGAAACTTCCTTTTTTAATAAAACAAGGAAGAAATCATAATGTTTTCTTCGCTGATATCAGAATGCATATCCAAGGTTTAGTGTCTGATTTTGGAAACTAACTAAAACCATAAAAAAAAATTATATAAATTAACGATGAACTTGGATCACAAGCAAAAAAACAGAGTTAACCATTTTAGGAGAAAATTAATGAAATCATAAATGAAAAACATTTATAATGAAACCAATATCTTTACATGTTTTATATCACATTTTCAATGCAATTTTACCATTGCCACAACATGCTGTACACACCAACATAATTAGTGGCAATTGTAAATTGGATCACTTGTTTAAAAAACAACAAACAACTTGACTGACCAACAGCAAATTCAGCAATTTGAAAAACACAACCAACACTATACAATTTAACAACAAAATGCAAGAAAGAGAAATCCATAATTTGCTACCAGGTTACAGGATTGCATTTCTGTTTGTTGTTGGAACCCTGAGCATTTTTTTTGTTGTTAAGCTACTGTGTAAATCAGTATGTCAGTATGCATTACAAATTAAGGACAAGGATAGAATTATAAAACATGATTAGCATTTAGCTAAAGCTTATATTTTTCATATTTAACTGAGAATATACAAGTGTTTTGGCCTAAATTACAACGTAAAATATACGACAACGACGACATATGTCACAAATGAAAATGACACAAGAGGTCATTCTAGTGGTCACTTCATTGGTCAACAAATCAATAAATCAATCACAATAAGAAATATTTTTTTGTTCAGTAGATATTTTAACATCATAAATCTCAAAGAAACAAGATTCAATCATCAAAGTTCAACAACTTAAAATTTGGCCACAAATTTCATTGCTCACTCTCTCCACAAAAATAATTTACTTGTGAATTAACTTAAATTATTTTCTCTTGGCAAACTGAATTAAATGACCGCCAAGAGACAAAAATTTCGTTTTCAGAAAACTGTGAAACACAGAAAATTACTTCAGAAAAGCAATACAGAAGCACAAATGTGATGTGATGTGATGCTTGCATGAACAAATTGATTTGATTGTTGTTTGTGCATCCTCGAACCATGTCTGTTTCTGTCTGTGTGTCCATATTTAGACAATTCAAATCACAACAAGACAATCATCAACGAGAACAGATTTCAAAGTCAACAGACAATTCGACGACAACTAAAAATATATCATCAAAATGGAAAATATTCCAAGGAAATTATCATCATTCACCACTATTGTTCAATGCATCATCTTTATTATCACAATTATTATTAAATCACAATTAAACAACTGGACACACACGCACACATAATGGTGGAGAGCGACATGGCCACCAAAAATCCAAAAATAGCCATATATGTTTAGCCACATTTATGTTTGGTTGATTGGCTGCACGAAACATTTATATTTTGGCTTACAAATCAAATTAAATAAACTAGATTTATGTAACATGTTGTCAAATTATTATTGTGTAATTAGCGACACCTTCTCATTCAATAATTTTAGTTTCATGAACTACAAAAATTATTGGATTTTGATAGATTAGAAGCTGGGCGAATAAAACTGGATATTGCTAATATATTGTTGCTATTAGCCAGCATATTTCTCTAGCCCACTTGTTTTTCTATGTTATGATCAATTGATAAATGATATTTGTATCAAAATAATGTTATGAGGGCCAGACTGTGTAATGTAACAACAACACACCAACACCACAACACCAAACAACATTTCAATGACAAATTATTGTTGTTTTAAGCTGGCCACTTCAAAACTTACTAAAATTATTAACAACTAAATAAATAAAAAAATACGAAATTGGAAACCTACGCACAAAAAATTTCTATTCAAAACTCTCGCTCTCTCTCCATACTGATGGATGAGAAATCAAACAACAGTCAAGGTATAAACACAACAAACATATTCAGGTAAATATGGAGACAGGTACAACAAGCTTGTATCCTGTCTGTTTATTTGTCTATGCAGAGAGAGACAAATATAGCAAGTTTGTCCAAGTGAATAAAATATGATTATAAACTGTAATGAAATGTTCTTGATGATCATATGATGACAAACTAGCCAAATATTACACAAATAAAACAAAACAACACTATTCATTCTATTTTAATATTTACAAAATTAGCATTCCACAAACTAGTATGAATTTTGTTGTTGTAAGATCTCTCTGTGTGTTAGTTAGTGTGTGTAAGATTTGTAGAAATTACTAAATTTAACCACGAACCTCAATTTCACCAAAAAAACTAAAAGAATGCTAATGTGGATTATATAATCATAATATCATCATTATTTTACCATTTACAAACAAGCTACAACTACAAAATCCATGTACACCTTCTTATCTACATAATTATAAAGTTACAACATATTTTTTCAAAATAACAAAATGAAATTTTCCATTTTATTTTTAAAAAACTTAACCCTTTTTCCTAAATAAATCAGAAAACAGCATGTTGTATTTTATTGTTACCATTGATCCACATTTATTACGAATCGATTATAAATGATTCAATCAATTTTTCTTTAAATCAAACCAGCAATACAAATGCACCATGAATGAATTCAATTCAAACGATTCATTCAATTTTTTTACTTCGAAACTGAATTAAATTTGATTGCAAAAGATTGATTTTCTTTATTATTTATGAATGAATAATATTTAGGTTGTAACCTAAAACGATGATCGCACTATCAAACAAAAAATCTATTCTTATCTTCATCGTTTCTTATGTCCATTGTGGCGTATATAACCAATTTTTGTTATTTGAAATTGGTTTCAATTCAATGCATACCAATCAAAGCAAAACACACACTTATAATTCAATCAAAAAAGCCAATAGAAAAGTTATTGTTGTTAATATTTGTGTGTGACCCTGTATGACCGAAATTGATTGATTTTAGATCGATCATTTTTTTGTGTGTGTACGAGGAAATTTGTGGACAAAAGTGTGGTAAAACTGTGTGATCACTCACCATAATACAATTTGGCTTTCCAATGGCCCATAGGTTAATTTTGGCATCATCGCCACCGGTGACCATGACCCGGCCGGACTTTTGTCCCAAGGCCAAACAGGTGACCGCTGATCCATGAGCAACAAATTCATCTAGATAAAAAAAACAAAAACAACACAAAAAACAAGCAAAAAATCATTATTAAAATCAAATCATTTATTATATTCAAGCGCAGCATATTTTTTAATTGTAATTGTAATTAAGATGTAAAAGATATTCCGACACACGAACTTTCTTATTGACAACACAACTTTTTTAGCTGGCCGCTAACATTTCTTAATCTTATTTTCTCATTCACATCAACATTCTTGGTCAAAAATATCACGAAAACACAACAGCAAAACAACAGCAAAATGTGCTCGCCTTGTCCTGAAAATTGTTAATTATAATGGCTATATAATTTATTTAGACATCTTGTCTACAAGATCAAAAATAATACAATAATTAATGTTTGATAATTGTGTTTGTGTCGTGTTTAAATTGAGTTGCCATTCAAATCAATCACATTTATATAATAGCCAACTAATACAAACTGGTAAAACACACACACTCAAAGGTTATAATCAACGAAGATGCGCAACTCAGCCGCTTGCTTTGCGCAGTTTGCGCGGTTAGTGTGTGTGTGTGGTTTGACCTACAATAACGGGAACATCTATAATCAAAAAAAAAGATGTTTCTAAAATTTATTTTTCCAAGAAGAAATTTAAAATTTCCTGGAAAAACATAATAAGAGAACAAAAAGGTAAAATTATGAGATTTTTTTGTAAAATGAAATCTGGGCCTTGACAATCAAACATACAATTGCTGCCATTATAAAAAAATAAGGTTTTTCCTTTTAAAATATAATTTTGTGTGTTGTGTTATGCGTTATCCCTTCTAACCCTAAATTCAAACAGATATGATGATAAAGATGCTCCATAATAATCACACACGTAATCATAAATCATTTGGGATGGGAAAAGATTTACATATAAATAACCCAAGGTTGTTTAGGTACAAACTAGCATCTATAGAGGAAAATTATGGCCGACAAACAACAACGAACAACAAGTATTAATTTTAGATATCAGATCAAATCACTTGATATCTGGATCATTCAAGTTAATAACACACGCGAGAAAAACCCTAAGAAATGTTCAATAGCTTAATCTTAAATCAATTGCTTTTCCATGTTTATCCAATAGCAATTTTTTTTATGAAACAACTTTGTAACAATCTCTCAAACTATCAGCTTTCTTTTAATCACAGATTCATTTCATAATTTGAAATTACTTAGATTTAAGATTATTGATTTCATATTTAACCCTTTTTTTAAATCTACCAGGGTGGATTTATATAGATCAAATCCATAAAAAAATTATTAAAATATCTAGAGTAAAAGCCAGGTAACAACAACGGAAAAAAACATGAAGAAAAATTGATTTTTATAATAATAAAAAACTCTAAAAATATTTGGATTATATTCAGAAGCAACGCACATTCAATTCAAAAACGCATAATTTTTAGCAGATATTAAACCTTTTTCATAAAACAAGCATCATGAAATATGAATGAATTGAATGAATATAGTTCATAAAATACCAGGTTACCAAATAACAGCAGCTATGATGAATGGGTTATAGAGCAAAGGGTTAAATAGAGAGCAAACGGCTGCATCAAGAAGCTAGCGCATCATTCAATCTAGTTGCCTCCATTCAGCTGTGTTTAAACAATCCAAACAAACAAACCACCAAGCATCACAAGCTATCTAGTGCTAAATATAACTAAGTATTTAGTTCGTTTTCGTTTATTCTTCTATTAACGGGTTATGAAAGAAATTATTGTTTAGGCTAGGTTGCTTTATAATCAAAGAAGATGCGGACAACGAACAAAAAACACAGTTTTTAGATGAGAAAATAAGATGAAACCAAGTCTTCTTTTTTTACGAACAAACAGAAAATTATGATTTAAAAAAAACAGTTTTCTCAAGATGCTAAACAAGCCAGGCAGGTGTGTTTTTGCGTTGAGGTCAACGCTGATTATAAAAAATTTCAGGTGCAAAAAACGACAATTGTTTCGTGTGTCGAGGTCCAAATATTCAAGCCACAAAATCTAAATTTACAACCATTCTTCCAAAAAAACTTTTGGAAAATTTTTCTTGTTTTATTTTCATCAAAAAAAGGGTTAATCCATTGGCAACCAAACTTACACAAACACACGAAAAAAACAATGGAAACCACTCCACTAAAAAAATAATAATTTTCCAGTGAAAAAATGATTGCCTTTTACAGGTGAAAATTAGGTTCATTTCAGATTTTTGCAAACCGGTCCCTGTGAATACATAAAAAGCTAACCGTTTTTTGAATAATTCATTAAAAAAATGCGGACAATTCCGCAAAAACGGTGAATGGTCAATCACACACAAAAACCTGGCTGACCTGACCTGCTGGCTGTTCCAAATTTTCAAACGAATACAACCCTATTTTTTTGACTGTCCAGTGGTCAGTAATAATCACTTTCACGAATTGTAAATGTGAAACAATCATCATTCATTAATTAATGAATAGTTCTTGTTTGAATCAAACAACAAAAACTTTGATTCAAACATTTTCATATTCAACAATCTTTTAGGGCTTCAAAACGGGCTCACAAAAAACGTGTACAATTGTGAATAGAAATTATTATGTTGGCAAATTAGCCAAAAGGTGAACACTTTGGGCCGCGGACAGCGAAAAAACTGAATATTTCTCTATTCAAATCATTCAAACAAGCTTATAATCGCGTTTTAATAATAATTTTCAGTGGGCACATAAAACAGGAAATAACGGATTCCGAATTTTTTAAAAAAAAAAACATCACTCAAAAACATCAAAACGTGTTGACGTTTTGTTTTGACAATGTAAAATCATAATTTTTTCTCTTGATGCAATTATGAAAATGTGTTTGATCATTAAAAATGACTATTTCATTTAAATTTTCTTTTAAACTTGTGAAAAAAATCCAAACTTGTCCAAAAGTTAAGACAACAAAAACTGACCAGTGAAAACCGGATTGTGGTAAAAGCTGATTGATAATCTGATTTAAGATCTGATTTGACCTGATATTTTTGGACATGTTTTAATTTAATTTAATAAAATTAAAGTTTATTCGCAACGGAAGAATTATAAAGAAAAAAAATTTTATATTCAAAAAAAACGAGAGAAAAACCAAACCAACCAACAAACGGAAAAACGCGCTAAAAATGGATTTAAAGTTGTGGTTTTTTTCGGAGATTTTTACAGCTTTTAAAAAAAAAGATTGACAAAAGAAGCTAGATAGTGGACAGTGGTCAGTCACACACAGTGGCCAGTGGTCACTCACTGGTCAAATAATCGCCACCACACACAAAAACCAGGTGCTAAAAGCTCATCAAAATGACAAATATAAGCTTTCTCTCTTTCTCTTGTCAGCAGTAAGATCTAGTCACTTTTCAAAAATGTCACGGAACCAATCTTTTTAAAAAAGTTTTCAAAAAAACCGGCCATTTTATCTTATGGTATTATAATACAAAATAAATATAAACCTACGTTCAGTTATTTTTGGTTTGGTCATTTTCATGGATCTAACACTAAAAGGGTTATTATTATTGTTACTATTTGATCCAAAGCTACTAGTAATATTATGATTGTATTGTTGAATACTAGTTGTACTAGTGGATCGATTCGAGTGATTTTTTTGGCTATTATTGTTATGATTGCCGGATGATTGGACTCGATGATGAAATGGTGGTGGTAAATTTTGTTGATGATCTAATGGTGCACCACCAATTGTACCACAATTATTTGGCTGTAACTTATAACTTAAAAATGATGTTAAATAATCATTTGGTGGTGATGCTGATGATGGTTTAGTTGTTGATGAAGACGATGATGTACATCTTGAAATATTTGTTGATAATGATGAACATGATGATGATGATAGTAAGCTATCACATGATGACGATGATGATGATGAAGATGGTGATCCACAAGGATATGGTCCAAATATCGACGATGTCCATTTAGGTTTTGTAACATTGTTATTATTATTGTTGGCATTGCTGTTACCATTGCCGGTTGTCGAAGTAACAGTGGCCATTGTATGCTAAACAATCTTATCTTTCAAAATTTAAAATAGAGAAGATTTAGGACATCGACCACCAACGATAATTCTCAAAAAAATGATGATTTAAAGCAAACAATGATGGACAACAAACACTTGACCAGTCCAGAGATATGCAACACAAACACAATTTAACGGAGACAGCAATCAACAGCAATATATTTTCCCCTTGTTTTCTTATTGTGTAGACAATTCAAACAATTAGTGAATGAATGAATGAAAAAAATGTCCGTAAATGGACAAAACAAACTTGAAATTTATGAAAAGAAGATGGCACTTGAACTTTTCTCCATACAAACACACTTGCATTCATTTAATATCATTCAGAATCTGCTGTTATCATCACTTTAAATCATTTTTTAAAAATGTAATTAAAAGAGCTATTTCAACATGAAACACAATTAAATTTAATTATATTAAAAGGATTATTTCGAAATCTGTAATGGATACGGGCAGAAATGAAACTGAAGAACTAAAGTCCAGAAACACCAAAAGAGTTATTTTTCAAAAAACAATTGAACAAATCAAATCAAACACAATTAATTAATAAAAAATAATTAAAAAAACTTGATGATAATTTTTGGTTCATTAACATTTGTATAGAAAATTTTGCAAATCAAAACTTGACTAGTTTATACGATGAAAGCAGATTGCAAACTAGCATCACCGAGCATCATCTAACTATTAAAACTTCAATGTCCGACCAAAAACAAATTTCTACAACTGACCACAACAACAACACAGCTTGCTTGGATAGCTTGCGCGATCTCTTTTTCTCTCTCCCTCTGTTTTTAGTAGGATCTTCTCTCTTTACAAAATCATTTGTTTTTCTATATGTATTTTTATACACGATTATTTAAAAAAAAAAAAACACGATGAACAGACGAACAAACATAGAAAAACCATGTACAAACACAACTCTTCTCGTTCAGGTGTGCAGTGTTTGCTATGTGTTTTTGTGTGTAGGATGCCAAACATTTAAAGAGAAATATTCTCTCCTTGGATTTTTATTAAAAAACAGCTTTTTCTCTTTGGCTACACACCATTTTCAAGCAAAAACCAAACACAAAGGCGACAAAACATCAATTTTAAATTGTTTTTTGTAAAATTTACAAGGAATCACGATCAATTGTTTAAAATTTTGTGAACAATTGTGAATTGTGTGAATACTGCTTTTTTACAGGTAAAATTCGTGTATTCAAAGAGTTGGTTTTTTTTGTTTGACCACCAAACTATAAATCCAATTTTCTGTGTATGTTCCAGTGAAACTGAATTTAAAGTGAAACACCTGATAAACAATCATAAAAAAACGGGTAATTTTGAAAGAGTTAAAAGAGAAAATTTAGAGCAACCAGCCAGCCAAACGAACAATTTCACAATACTTTTCAGTGCAATGAATATAAATGTTTTTAATGACAGCCGACAGTCAGCCAACCAGGTATAGATGAAGAGTTATTTTCTTCACTCAATCATTCAAAATTCACTTGTTGAATAATTTTACGTTGTCTCTTATATTCGAGCTTATGAAACAAAAAATTGTTCTCCAAAAAAAAATTGTTTTCAAAAAAACAGAAAATTTGTTTCAGAAACAAAGTTGATTCTAACCGGAAAAATAACAAGCAATTTTGCTTGCTTTCTCTTTGTGTGTTTACCTGTTTTCAAATACAAAAGTTGCATTTTACACCTGGAAAATCCAATTTTTTATTATATAACGAACAAACGAAATTAGTGCGGAAAAATCATTAGCATTGAACAATAATTTGAATTATGAATTTTTTTTGATTATAAAAAATGATTCAACATTTAGACATGAAAATGGTGTTGAATAATTTATCTAAACACAGAAATCAACAAGGAGAAACAAGTTTAAATTTGGTTTCAAAGGGTTTTTGAATCATTAAAGTTGATTTAATTCATCATCAATTGGTCAATCAATCAATCTTTAAACCAATCCCAATGAATCAAAATTAATGCAAATTTAAGGATAAAATAATCCTTCTTTTTCACAATCAATTGATCTAGATTTGAATGTAATTTGAATAGTTGAGAAGATCATATTAAATGACACAGCACATCAACAATCGACCATTTCGATGTTCCAAAATTACAAAAACAACATTTTCACAAATGACTTTTTGCTGTTTTTTTTGAAGATTAATTCACTTTCTCAACAACAGTCAATCAATCAATTTGTAGGGATCGAAATTCAATCAATTTAATCAATTGATTGATTGATTTTGATCAACAACAACGGTTAAAATATCATTCAAAACACACCATCGAGGTTAAATGTATTATTAATTTGGAACAGACATATTTTTAGCAATTTGTACAAAAAAAATCCTGATGATGATGAACCAAAAAAATGATCAAGACACGAAGTTACAAGACAACTAGCCAACTAAAAGAAGATTAATCCTAAAACTAACCAAACTAACTTCCGACGACCAAACACACACGCAATCACTCAATAAAAACAACATTTATAAATATAAAAAAAATCAAGATTTATTTACTTTATTTATAAATTTTAGAGATATTTTTTAAAAAAATCTTTAAATAAACACAAGAGACAAAACAACTCTTAAAAAAATTGTCAAAAAATTTCTCAAAACACATCATTTCGGAAAGATTTCTACCGGGATAATCCACAAACAACGTTCACAAACAATTAAGATGACAGATCTCTCAATGTTTACCAAACTTTAAATTGCTTCAATTTTTGGAACACAAAAGAAGAATCACATAAATTTTTTTTCCCAAAGGAAACCAGAAAAAAACAACAACGAAAAAATCAATCCAGAAAAAAATTTTACAGATAAATTTCTCGTGTATAATTTACACACTGTGGAACACAATAAAAACAAGATTTATTCATAGGAAACAATCATCAAAAACATCATTGTAACATCTTGCTCTCTCTCGCTTGCTCGTTTAACTCTTTTGGTCTTGTATTTCCGGTGTCTGGGCGCTTGTATGTGAAAGAAAGAAAAAAGAACAATAGACAAATAACATGAAAATAATAAGAGATAAAGATACTTGTGGGAGATTTTTTCTCTCTTTTTTTCTTGCTCGTATGAATACGACATCTTTGAAAAGACCATCAAAGAAACATCAGAAAAAAACAGCAGAATGACAACAAAAAAATGACAACTTGCTCACTTTTTTGCTTGCTTGCTCGGGGCTTTTCATAAAAAAGGTAATAATTATTTATTATAATAATCATCTAGAAAAGAAACCCAGAAATTAATAGGAACGAAAGGATTAAAAAAAATTTTCTTTAAAGTTGCTGTTCCGCTTCTTTGGAACACAGGACAACAGAGCTGTTATTTTACCATAAAGCCTAATATAGTTTTTTTGTTGCTCAATGATTTTTAGTTCTCAAAAAAAAACGATCAATTTCCAAAAATGAATGATAATCCACCACCACCACAAAAAACGGAAATCCAAATCTATCTTTTTAATATTCTTGGATAATATTTTTCTTTCTTTGTTATCCGGAAGACTTTTCTTTTGGATGATGATGAATAATTTAGAATATCAAACAGAAATCGATTCAAAAAACAAAAAATCTTCGACAACAAACCAAGTCACACGAGCAATCACAGACAGGAAATATTTTTTGTTCAAATATTCGATCAAATCGAACAGAAATCGATGATTTCTTCTTGATTTTTTCAAAGATATTTCCTAAAAGATTATATCATTTTCTCATTGATTATTTCTCATTCATCATTTCTCATTCATTTATGTTCTACAATTAACGCGCGTAAAACAACGTACTCGAAACAAAACCAATAATCCATTTCACTAATCCACAAATCTATCGATTTTGATGATCTGCAACAAAATCTCATGCATGATTATGCATTGGGCGTTCTTTGTGTGTGTGTTTCTCATACCAACATGATGATTGGATTGTGTAGCAGGACATTACTGGACTAGCTTTAACTGGACAACAACAGAGAGAAGAAACGAAAGGCTTACACGAAAACTTAATGGATTGGATTAATTACTATATGTCGATGTTTAAGCATCATGTTGTATGGGAAATCCATTAACGATGCTTTTGGATTTTCTGGCCAGTGCTCTTCTCTCTCTCTCTCTCTCATCCCTATCAACCCTTTCTTCATCATCAACTATCCATTTTGGTATATTTTTATTCATTTACTTAATTTTCTTGTTGTTTGTTTTCCGTTGCTCAATTGAGAAACAAACAAAAACTAGAAAAATCTTGAATCTTCTCGAAGTTTTTTTCCAAACAGAAAACCAAAAAATCCATCAAAATCTGTCTGAAAACAATAAAGATGTTTCGCTTGTTTTCTGTTGATGGTTTGTCAGAGAGTTGGCCATCTTGGTTATGTTGTGGAATTGAATCAAAAAATCCACAAAAAACAAAAAAAAAACGAAATTAAAGTTAATTATTATTAAAAATAATAAGCCATATACAACGCTTGTCTGACCAGCCAACCATCAAAAAAGAAAAACTAAATTTAGAAGAATTTTAGAAAGTCTGACCACAACCAGCTTGCCGCGCTTCAAGAGTCCAGCCGCGCACATCACACAAAAAGATGATTTTTTTAGATGATGAAAAAAAATAATAATAATAATTTTCAAGTAACCTACAGATTTAGCTCTTGATGGATGGATGCTTGGAATCAAAAGATGATGCTGGCTGCGCAAACGCTTGCTCAACACACAAAGATGTGGCTGGCTCATCAAAATCTAGTCACAATTGCCTACTTCTAATATTATATTTTTTTTGATTGTTTGATTGGATTGTTGGGCTGATCAATTGTGATGAGACTGGCCAAAACTGATCGACAGCATACAATCCAGCCTACAACCAACACAATTCAAACCAACCTACGGATTCAAACCAACACATCTCATCTCCAGTGACTATTTCTTCCAAATCCAATATTATTCAAACAAAAAAAAAAATCAAATATTGATGATGGATAAATCAGACAGCTTGACTCTATGTTTGGCTAGACATGCCGGTATTGGCATATTGGAAAAGGATTCATTGAATCAATGCTTAATCATTTTGTATCC
>JAOWBP010052821.1:0-12243 GCA_028571105.1 Tragopan temminckii
TTGTTCATCACTGGTGTAGATGCATAGTTAATAGCAGTAAACATGTTGAGAAATAGCTTTCTGTGGCTGAGAATTTGTTCTATGAAGTAGCGTTATTGTGCTTTGTATCTGTTATAGTTTATATGGAGATAAATTGGAGGCATAACTTTCAGAGTGACCTACATAATACTCAAAGTAATCTATGTGGCAAATAAAATATAGGCTGGCATGACCATTTTTCCTATGTTGATTAATTTATCTGTTAGCATTAATAGAGGTTTTGGTTCACCTATTCAAGAATGAGGCACACAGTCAGTGATATTTTAAATAGTCTTGTAGTAGTCTTATTGTCCCTAAGATAATAGCATTACTGAGCTCTCACTAGCATCAGGACCATCAGCCTTCTATGGTGACACAGCTGGTATCAAAGTGGAAACATATTTCAAAGATCCAATGATGATACTTTTCTGTCCAAGAAGAATTTCAAGGGGAAAGGTACTTCATGAAAAGACTCTTTGGGGGAAATCAATGAAACAGGGCAATTTTTTAACTGCAGAAGGCTATTATATAAATTAACCGCAGATCCATCTATTTTTAGACCAAATTTTAAAACAAATTCTTCTTTTGAACACAGACTTTTAAATAAATAATGATTTGCATTTGTAATTGCCTTAATTTCATTTAACTCTCCAAATTTCTGACAGTTCCTGTAAATCACAGGCTAAAGTTAGTGTGCTATGTATTTATTCACCCCTCCACTTTGCTGTGAGGAAAATGAGTAGTTTACTCCAGATTTGTGCATGAAACAGTGATATTGCCAAAGTGAACAAGCAGAGTCTGTGCTTTGGAAGTATTTAGAGAGCATTCACTAAATACTTTTCTAACTCATTCTGAAGAAGTCTGACCCAGTAAGTCAGTACTAGGGGATGAAGAGGTTAGCAGAAAGGGAGAAAGGACTGACTAATGGGCATCTAAAATTCATCACTAGAAATGAGATTTAGATTGTTCCCCCATAACATGCTTCAGTCACACATTTTATGACTGCCAGCTAGACACACCACAATCCTAATTCACTTCTCTATAATGTGATGTAGTCTTCTAATTTCTCAAATCTTTGAAGCCATTGATAAACTCTGCTCTCCTCTGCCATGCATCTGGCTTAGTGATCAAGACAGCGATACTGTGGCTTATGCAAATGCTAGATTTCTCTGGTGTAATACACAAGCATCATGGGTTAGGCATTTGATTTATTCTTACCTGAACTAATACATACTGACATTCTCCTGGAAACTTGTATTTCATTCCATCAAATGTCAAATAATGAGCTGTACCAATAACAGTGCAGGTACCATCACAGATATTTTTGGTGCATTCCCACTTTCGACCATGACACACACTACAACAGAGAAAAATGAGTGATCTTTAGTATTTATATAATTACTTGCAATGTATAAAATAAGTAAAAGAACATGAAGTGCTTGAGGAAAAGTGAGACAGTGAAAGTATCTCCCTCCAGGAGCTCACGAATTGATGATTCTCCAAGAGACACACGTGTTGAACAGCACACAAAGATTTTGGGAGCCCTTAAGTTCAATATATTTTAAAAAGAGTTGGCTCTTCAGCATAAAGTGTGTTCAGAACTTTTTTATAATTAGGTATTTTTCAAGTTCTTCAAAACAAAACACTTGAAAATAAAGAAACATAGGTGACAAATAATTAAGGGAGGAAAATGGATTTTGAGCCTTTGTACATCTGTAAAGCAGGACACACTGTCTAATCTACTTTCGTATGAGAAAGGTGGCACCTCTGCTCTAGCCCAAAACTTTCCTAATGACTGAAGTATGTTTCTCATCAAGATACTTGAAAAGAAGATTGTTTTATAACAAGTTTTATAAGCAAGTGTCAGTGATTAAAATCTGCACTAAGTAGTAAGCACAAACATAATTAGGGATGCAGATTCTGTGCTGAAAATGGGTTGATTATAAATGCAAAAAGCTGATAGTTCAGTTTGACTTTCTTTGCGATCAGCTTTCTTTTAATCTGAAATAAACTTAGGTGTCTATAATCCATCCACAGTAAGAAGCACATGCAACAAGGCTTTACGAACAGAACAGCTTTCTCTGCTATTCTGTTATCTCACAGTGGAAGTAATGATGTTAAAACCTAACTCATCCCTCAAGCTCCCCTGCAGGAAACAGTTTTGGACAGAAGGTGCACAGCTGTACATTATTAACTCTCTGTATGTTCTTCAGCTGTATATTGTACTGTATTATTCATTCATGTTCTCATATAACAATTCTCTTTTGTCTGTTTCACATGCTGAGCTACTGTGTCTAATGTTTTTCTTGATCTGAATTGACACCAAGAAATCTTTTGCCTAGTACATAAAAGTAGCACATTTTTTGAAAAATGAGTATATAATATTCCCAGTACTCAGAACTGGAAATACAAGGATAAAAAAATCTGTAAATTTTTCTTGCAGGCCATTTTACGGTTTGTTGGTTGTCGTTTGGGGAGAGGGACGCTGTTTTAGTTTTTCACTTGTGGCATTCTCTGGGCAAATCACGAAATTCCCCAGGGTGAGATTTGATCTGAACATTCCCTTCTTTTCTCTGGGCGCAGGTCAGAGAGGATCCTACTGCAGACCACATGGGAGTAAAGTCTCCTTACGTGTCTTTAATCTGTCTATCAGATGCAGCTCTGAGGAACTTACACACTTTTCTCTGCTACGTATCCTCAGGTGCATCTCCAGCAGATCCACTTTGGCTTCAGCCTTGAGAAGGCTCTATTCCTGGGCTACTGGCATCCTTACCGAGACAGACTCTAATTATGCTATTATGAACCAAATGATCACATCACTCATCAGCATAACATAACATTCAGTAACATTAAGGGCAGAAACAGCACATTAACACATTCACACTTAAAGAATGTGGGTTTTTGTTTTGTTTTTACAAGCTGCACGTAGGAATACATGCTTTTTGAATTTCTTCATCACAAAAAGAGGCCCAAACAGACCCTGTTGGAATATTTCATAATACTGTTAACACTTCATTTTAGATATCCTGCTCTTCTTACAGTGTCCTCTTAGAAAAGCAGTTTGACTAACTTCTAAGGAAGATTACAGGTTAACTATAAAATTTAATATCAGCAAGCCTGTTTTTGTTTGCAGTACTGTCAATTTTTTTTCTCACTGAAAGCTAAAACAGTAGTAAATTTAATATTTGATGATTACAAAGAATGTGTTTACTCTAGTGATCAACTTTGGAGACCAAGTAACCAGGATTATAACTCAGTTTGCCCTGCGGCTTTTGTTCAGAGTCTATAGTTAAGTTTAATAACATCCTTTTCTAAAGGGGTGTGTCTATATTTAAACGAAGTTCACTCTTCTGGATAGTTTATCTGACATAGTAATTGGAGGCATTACCTCACAGTCTGATAAGAGCACACATATGGATAGAAATATTTATTTTTCCTGTACCTCAATAGTTACATTCATACACTCTCTGAGGAATGTCAGTGTGATAACATCCTTCGAGGTCTTCTGTGGTGGTGAAGTCCGAACATCTTCTGTACAGGAGAATTCACATTTGGCTACAAACAAATAGAACTCCAACCTAAACCTCCACTTGTGTGACATAAGCTGTGATAAGAGTATGCCTAATCTGAAAGGAGATATACCAGTAGTTTCTTGCCTATATATCTTGCCAGTAATATTTTATTGAACACCTGCTAGATTCCTCACAAGCACAGAATGTGGAAGAAAAAGGTGGGACTGCCTGACATGCAGAGCAAAGCAAGATGTCTCATGTTTTCACAGCATAGGGAATTCTGAAGATAAATCAGGCAGGAGGTTAAGTCTTCATATCATTATACCTATTTTGCTGTAGTGACTGAACTACAAGAACAGTGATGCCATGATGAAACTGACTGCTTTTTTTTTTTTTTTTGTGGTATTCTCTTTCTTCCTGCTCCTCCTTTCTTAAAGGAAACAAACACCTTAGTGTAAACTCAATTATACTGAAACATATAATAGTGTAACAGAAAAAAATAGATCAAGATTCTTATTATTCACAAAGACAGCAAACCTTTTGTTGCTATGACACCTAATAATCTAAGTTTTGCACAGTACCTGTACAAATAAGCGTCAAGGAAGTAAATACCATAACCCTCACATTAAAATAAGGGAAATTGAGAAATAAAGATAAGATGATACTTCTTCAGGACATCCACCCAAGCCTCCTGCCTTTTCCAGAGATATTATGGAGATTCACAAGCCTTACTGCTGAATCTGCAAGTATGAAAGGGATTCATTCCAAATCAATAAATTGATTTGCTAGCTAGCAGGAGACTGAGCAAAAATAATAATAATAAAATTAATAAACCCACCAGCCACTTCACTGTGCTAACATTCACTGTTTGGTATCTGCACATTCTGCACATGTCGATGAATGTCAAAGGGTGCAATTTTTGCCTCATGGAGGAATTCAATTCCACAACATTGCCAACAGTGCCTTTCCAGACACATAGACAGATGCCATTTTGCCAGAATGCCCCTCTTCTGCCATCTGTCACATAGCAACAAAATGTAGCAGAATACTGGCAGAAAGGTTCAAGCTTTACTGCAAACTGCCAACATCCACCTCTGACATCAAGGGCCAACTTAATAAAATAGGAGGCATTACTTTCAGAGTATCCCTCATATATGATGACAGATGGACACTATTACTGCCCTGAGGATTTTCTATTCAAGCTCTGTAAGGGTGGGGAAAAGGGAATTCTATCCCTACTTTACAAATGTAAAAGCTGTGGGATAAAAATTCTAAAGTACTTCCCCAAGATCAAATTGCTAACAAAAGCAATAACAGTTACAGAACTGCATTGTCTATTGCCTTAATCTGGGAGTAATTGTTTAATCTTGAAAACATTTCACAGCATAATAAAAACTGTGCAGTAGGTTTTCTTCAAAGAATGAAATTTCAGTAACATGAAGCCTATTACATCCTCTGTTATTAAATCTAATAGGTAGAGTAAGACCAAGATTCCGTATGTATGTACAAAGCCAGATTATGAAGTATATGGCTTATCAAAATTCAGATTAGCAAATTTCTTCTGTGTATTGCTTCATAAACATTATTCCAAATTTATTTATTTATCCACGATTCTTAGAATGACAAATTTTGCCACTAGCTGAGGCTTGGAGACATTACATTCTTCATGAATTAAGGTCTCCTATATGTCAAGTGAAATGTAAATGCCAAATCTGACACCTCTGTCTTATATATTGCATTTGCAGGTGTTCACATCTGGCTAAAAACAAGTGAGAATAAGAACTCCTGCAACCGCAGTACAACAAGCAAAAAAAAAAAAAAGGAAGATTGCAGACTTTCAATTCTTCTTAATTCTCAAAGCAATAGTAATTTCCTATATCACTTTGTAAATGACATTTGACTTGATATTTGTTGAGAACTATCATGAAGCTTTTCAAAGTCATACAGTACAAACAGCTCTACTCTCCCTTATTTAAATAAATTTATTTTCCAGGTTTTTTTTTTTCTGTATTCAAGAAAAATACCTAAAATAAGATGAAGGTCTTATCAACAAGAAAAGCACAATTCCTAACATTTTCTTATGTTGATATTGAAAAAAAATTCTATCTTTAAGAAGAAACGTCACTTACAATATCACTGCCAGAAATAAGAGTTAGAAGAATGAAGCAACAAGGCTACGACTATTTTAAGATTGAAGATTTTATGAATGACTGAATATAAAAGACAGTGCATGGTAATCATGATGAAATGCAAATATCACAACAATGAGAAGGAGTTTCACCTCTTCTTTTTTTCAATAAAATTATTATTGCATCTGTTTATTAGCTGAGTCACTTTTGCCCACTTGCAGTGTAGGCATACAGTAGTATGTATATCTATCTACATACAGATATCAACTTCTCCATCTTCCTCCCTTGAAATACAGTTTTCTCCAGGTCTAGTCATACTATATGACTTCTAGTATAACACAAAGCTTTAAAGAAAAAAAGGAAACAAGCAAACAAAGTGCTGGAAGTGAACTGTTTCTATATAAAACCATGAAAACTTGTATCAAAATCTGACTGGTTATGATCAGCCCCACTAACATAAAAATGCTACATTTGAAATTATTGTTGCTGAAAGATCAGTGCACGAAGCAAAACAAATGACTCTTTAATGGTGCTGGTTCTCTGATCCAACTCCATGCTTTTGTACAATGGATAATGGAAACACGGCTCCCAGATGTGCCACAGAGCTAGACACATGTATTTGGAGTAAAATGCATGTGAACAACTGAAATCCAAAGAGAACACTGTTTCCATGCCACTGGTGGCTGGATGCTGTGCACCTTGTACACTTGTGTATCTTGGATCTCTGCATGAGGTGGTACTACTCTTTTCACAAGTACGCATGGAAGGCAAAAACACCTCTACAAAACAGTGAGTGTGCCATCCAGGCAGAAGCCAAAAGATGTCCAGAAGGCAAATAAAGTATACCTTTCCTAAGGGTCTTCTATACCATTTACATCTCTAACGTTTACCTGAAAAGTTTGTCACATTATAGTTGGCATATCATGGCCTTTCTGCTGATAAATTCCTCTGGCTAGAAAGGACTGATTTGTAGGATTCCATGGAAAGCACGGCAAAAGAGCTTAACAACAAAATGCAGGCTTCATTCCTTCCACTACAGAGCAACTCCTGTATTGATTATTGTGTTGCAAGATGAAGCAGTAAATCCCCTACCTACTGCCTATAGAGCATCTACACAGGTATATAGGCCACTTACTTGTAAAGCACCACATGTAACTTGGCAGATATGGCACTGATCTTTATGCCACGTGGAAAAGGAAGATGTTGGTCTGAGTAACACGTATTATTGCACCACATACCCTGCCTCCATACAGAATTGATCCATTGAGGAAAAAACTAAATATGCATACATTTCATATATGCATGCATATGGGTTGTTCTGAAAGTAATGCATCATATTTATTTCCATGGAAACTACGGCAGATATAAAAAACACAATAACACTATTTTATAGAGCAAATTCTCAGCTACAAAATGCTGTTTTTCAGCAGTCATCATCATTAGGTGTGTACTTTTGCTGGCAATGAACAAGAGTCTGCATGCCATGTTCATAAGAATTTATATAGCTGTCAAGAACGTGACTAGTCTTTTTCGTTACTGTTGCCTCTGCTGATCTCCGCTCACTACCTTCTTGTACTAACATCCACTGTTTGGTCTCCGTAAACATTCAACAAGTATTGATGAATGTCAATGCATGCAATTTCTTCCACTTTCAGTGACACCCTTTTGCTTCATACACACTTCCATGTCAGATGCCATTTTGTCAGACTGCTCCTTTACTACCATCTGCAACATGGCAACAAAATGTAATGGAAGGTTCAAGTTCTATTGCCATACCACCAACAACCACTTCTGACATGATGGAACATAATAAAATAGAAGGCATTACTTTCAGAGCAGCCCTCATATTTAGAAATACATTAGGCTTTCTGCAGAAAAACACAGTTCTGTTGACTCACCAGGTGTTGCAGTCCTTAGTCACTGACTCTCCCTTGGCATATTCTCTTCCATTGTGAAAACACGGGCATCTCTCAGGAGCAACACATTTGTTCTCATGTCGCACCTAAACAAAACACACAGTCTTTTAGCATGCAGACCTAGCAATATGTACCAGGACTCAGAATAGCAAGTACAAGAAAATGTAGATAAATGATTCCAAGATATTTGACGTAAGAAAGATACAGCATTTCTATTTTATTTATTTATTTATTTATTTCACATTAAGTAGTGCTAAGTGTAAAATCACTGCCTTGTTTCACCGGTTAAACACCAGACTAAACTGCTAGAGGAACAAATTTGAGTACAATCACAATGAAAATTTCAGCTTGACCTTGTGGAGCAGGTTAAGATTTTGTGATCACAGCCTGTTCCCCTCAAAAGCCAACCTGACTCAAAAATTTGCAGCAGTCATTCCATTTCTTTCAAATGCCTCCTTACTATCCAGAAGACCAGATAACTAAAATAACTATAAATCCATTCAAAATATTATTCCACCCTCGTAGGCTCTGTTGCAGAGAAATATGGTGTTATATTCTAGGATTTGCTTTTTCAGTTTAGGACTAAGGATAAACTAAGGATTAGTTTATCTTTGTATAACAACAAATAATACATTCTGCTTTCTAAACCCATTTTTTTTTTTTAATTTGTAGACTACTCCATTTTTTTGTCAGGTTTGTTGTTTTATTTTTAGCTCCCCTTCCATTCTGAAGGCATTCAGTTTTAGAGAACATAAAATCAAGACTGGCTATGATTTTTTTTTTTTTTTTTAACTTTAGTGTGGTTCTGTAAAACTAGAGAAAAGTTTGGCTCTTGCTTCTTGCAATACTGAAATTGAGAGTGCTTCCCCTCCCTCTCACTCAGAAGTCACAAAATATCACCTTCTCAATTTAAATTCTTTCTGTAAAATCATTAGTTTTCTTTTTTTACCATTAAATCTGAGCCAATGAGATCAATGTAGTCTGAATATTTAATAAAGTAGAATAGCTCTGTCTTCTCCTATGGGGACCTAGAATTACCATAGGGAAATACAAATAAAAAGGATTTCACATCCCAGAGACCATTCATTCACACATAGCACTGTGGATTATGGAGAGTTATTATGCCAAATAAACTTATGTCAATAGAAGCAAATGGGAAAAAATACTTTTCTAGATGGTAGAGTGGGGTTCTGCCTCAAACCTAATCACTGAAGAAACAGACCAAAGACGACCATATGCTTCATAGGGCATCCCTTCCTGGTGGTATTCAGGAAAAGCTAGTGTATGACTTCACACTCATGGCTACATTTCTGAATTTTACAACTGTGTTCATCAGCACTGTTCAAAACAGACTCAAGTGCTAGTTCCTGAATACAGAATTGGGAATTACACTTATGCTTAGTAAAAGGAATTTTAGAATCCCTTCTACTTGCTTTCTCATGCATCTACATGAAGCTAGCCACAGCCTGCGCCCAGCACTAAAAACTGAATAGGCTGATATATGTTTGTGATGGAAAAAAAAAACAGATAACAACCTTTGAAGTTACAGAATCATTAATTCACTAGCAAAGAGAAGAGGCTACTTGGTCTGGATGATGCAAAGAGGGTAGGTATGATGTAGAAATTTGTATGTACATAATCCAGAGTGGAATTTCACCAGAAGGCTGATTACTTTTCTCCTGTAAAACCAGCCATACTGGCACCACAACCAGAAGATAGCATGGCACTTTGCTGCCAGATACACTGAGTTACATGCCTGGCAAGCACAGTACCATGTAGTTATTATCTACTAGGCCAGAATCATTATTAATAAACAGCTGGATTTTCTACAGCATCCTCTCATTCCATTAATATATAGCATTTAATACAGAAGACCAAACAGTGCCTCAGTTGATGGGAGGCAACCACAAGACTGTAATGACTACAGCTGCTTTTTGCACTACCTCATATTCTTACAGTGGTGCTCCTAAGAGTGCATCCATGAGATTATAGATGGTTGACTAGATGCTGAATCTCTCCTCAGGTAGGGACCTGATAGAAATGTCCACCACTTCCTTACCATCTTCCTAATTGTTAAATTATTAATAAATTTTGCAGAAGTGAGGACACTTTTACAGACCACAGAATCTTTAAGATTATTCTACTCTAAACTTTGTCTTGCTGAGGATGCATCTGAAGCTCTTTTAATCAATACATTTTCAATATGTATCTCACTACAAGGTTAACTCAGATTTTCACTCTGTTTCTCCTCATAAACCTGACAAACTCAGGAGAAAGTCAGCCAAAGTTATGAAGGAGTAAGGGATTAATTAAAGGAAGTTAGGATCCAATAGCTGATATAAGTTGAAACAGCCTGCCACTAACTCCATGCAGACAAAAAACGTTACATTCGAAGTGTAGTGTTTTAGACCTGAATTTAACTTTACATTACCTGCATGTTTCTTATGTTTGTTTTACAAAGCTTTATCCTTGGTAGATGCACATACCAGAAAGCTGATACTGACTCCTTTTGAAGAATGTCGTATCATTATATAAGACAAATATACACTGAGGAATATACAGGAGAGCAGCCAATTTTGGTTAAATATTTTAGACTATGGACCCATTTAACACAAATAACTAATAGATCTGTAAATACCTCTATAAGCATAGGGATATAACAATTAGGTATTAACTGCTACATATATTAGCAAATTTTACTGAAGAATTTTTTAAGCATACTGGAGATTTCTGAATGTGCTTGCCATTTTACAGAAGCAAGAAGATCAATAAGTTACTGGAAAGAATTACGATTTTCAAATGCTACTGTACAGCAGAAGAAAGATGGCACAGGTATTTCCAGGACATGGACTACATGACAATATTTATTCCCATAAATATCCAGTAGTCTGGTATTGCTCACAATTTTCTAAATAGAGTTCACCTTCTCCCGGTCCCTTTATTACTCAGTCCTGCCAGGACAACTCTGAAAGACACAGGCTTCATGACTTTGCAGTGCTTTTCCTCAGTACAGGTACAGACAAGGAAGACAGAAAAAGAAAGGTGGTCACCAGCTCAAGTTCTGCCATCTTTATCAAGTACTGCTGGGAGCACAATGGCTCACTGCAGAATGCAAAAACCAGAGAAAAGCCTCCCCTAAACAATTAGGTACCTATTGGTGATGAGGAAGCAAGTTGGCATTGTCCCATATAGGCACGCAGCAAAGTAGTCTATATGCTAGCTCATCCCATTACGGTTTTGAGAAATGTGAATCTCAGTTTCATATTTTTATTCCCTGCCAGATGGAAAGTAATTGTGATGCAATTATATATCAGTCAATTGGAAGACTGAACTATACTGTCATCTGGTGGATAGAAGAGCTTATTTTACTAGTTGAGTGGGGTTTGGGTTTTTTGGTTTTTTTGTTTGTTTGTTTTTTGTTTTTTTGTTTTGTTATTTTAAAGGTGGCCTAACTCCTCAGTTGAATTCAGTGGCACACATCACACCACTACAGAATCAAATGGAATTTTTCATTCCAGAGTGTTCAGGACTGTATTGCCTAGCAAAAATGTTATGCAATAAATGTTTGAATAATAGCTCCAACCAACTGAAAATAAATTATATAATAAAGGGGAAGATTCAATACTAAAAAGTTGATCTTTTTTCCTGTTGAAGTCAGTTCCTGAGACCTGAAACCTAAAAATAAGCATACACCTCAGCCCTGTGATAACCCACATCTTCATTTGCAAATAGTAATATCCAGCATATATTACTCTGAACAGGCATAAAAGAGCAATAAGTGATCTTCTGCATTTTTATACAGCCTGAACTGCAACATTTGAAAACCTCTTGCTTTATACCTCATGTCATGAGAAAATAGTACCTGCGCATCTGTAAGTACCACAATTAGCAAAAACTATAGGATATTTTAGCCCTCCAACAAAATAAACTCTTTTTCCAACATGTATCAGATATTTCCATCTACATATCATACACCAAGCATCATAAATTTCATCCCAACAGTTCTCCTAGGCAGACAATTCAAGACTAGCCTCTACTTAACTTCATAAAAAGCATACCACATTCTCCACCTCTATCTTGTTCATGGTATTCTTGGGGCTATGCAAACGTAACAGGCAAAGAGGTAACTAACTGCCTCTAACCAGTTTAGGAGGACTCATGAAAGGTATTAATCACAAGGCCTATGCTATGAAAGAGTAGCTTATCCCATCTCGAAGGCAAGAGCACACTGGAACATTCCAGAGAAAAGTAAACTCCGAATCAAGATATTTCTCCCTCAGTTGCTAGCCCTTAAATAAGGATGGGGGGGGGGGGGAAACCCAAGTCCACTTCTTCCAGTCACACAGATGAATTGTTTGCACCTGTTCTCCCAGTGCTAGCCCTTCTCTTCACCAGATGCTCAATCGCTGGTTCAGAAAATGACATAAGTCTCCATATAGCACCCGATCCTCAACTGCCAAGTGAGATCCTACACACAACACTTCATTTGCCCAGTTACTGTTGTACAGCTCTGAACACTGTTCTTCTTTCACTCAAAGAAAAATAGCAGTAATTTGCTTTCCTTTCTACACTGGATGCTTTGTATTAGGGCTCTAAGCTGATACTGAGTTCACAGTCTGTCTTTGCAAATAAGTATTTGTTCAATTTAAAGATTACTTAAACAACAGT
>JAOWBP010052823.1:0-12240 GCA_028571105.1 Tragopan temminckii
GAGAGGAGAGGAGAGGAGAGGAGAGGAGAGGAGAGGAGAGGAGAGGAGAGGAGAGGAGAGGAGAGGAGAGGAGAAAAGTTAAAAGGAAAGGCAGGGCAAAGCATGGCAATGCAAGGCAAAATCTTTGTCAAGGAAACCTCTCTCTGCTTCAGACACACTGGAGAGATACATGTACTTGTTAAAAGCTGCCTTGGTGAGTTGAAAGTAATTATAGACCTTTTAAGTTTTACTGAAGGAAATATAATGTCATTTGATCTTTCTTGTGCTGACTTGTTCCTTGGTCTGAAAATGTCTGTTTTTGACCTTAGAATTTTAAACAGGGTTGGCACTCTCATTTCTGTGTTAATGTTCGCCTGTATTATTTTTTTAACAATGTTGTTGTAAACATTCAGGAAAGCTGGATCTTATGTCTGGCTCTGCCACAAAAGATAATGCAAATCTGCTGAATATACATGGAATTATTCCAGCTAGCCATTTGTATCAACTGTGGGTAATTTCCTATATCAAGGACACATACTAATTCTGAGTGGGGACTATGAAAATCAATGCTAATGAGACTCCTCGTGATCATAAATTTTCTTGAGTAAAGAAACGGAACTTGGCTAAAGCAAACCTTTTTTTTTTATTTCCTGATGTATACATGTGATTTCCTACAATGTATTTACAGGAACTAACTTTACATTTAGAGCCAATCTGCCTTTATGCTGATCTGCTTGTATTTGTCCACTGCAAATACTCCTTCTCCATTTGTCTTTCTGCATGTCTGCCTAAAGCACCTTCCTCTGCTTCCATAGCAACTGCTATTATTTGAGACTGTATCTCTATACAGTCAAAAGGCACCTTGATTTACACAGGCCTTTCAGAGTAACCAATAGGAGAACTATTTTTTTATATTTTGAATTCCACTGACGCGGAAAAATGAAACAAAACTGCTGGGACTGTAAGCAAAGGAGATTGTGTCAGGCAAAGAGGTTTTGTGCCTCCCATCTCAATCCAAATCTAGCAGGAACAATGCTGAACCTAAAATGAAAGAAAGCAGTAGCATTTTTTTCAGCAGCAATTTGGTTGGTGTTAACTGGAGATTAAATAGAAAATTTTGTGAAGCTGAAATTGATAATAGGAAGAAAGTTCAATATTTCAGGCTATTAATTCCCCTTTCCTGCTTAATGCATATCTATTCAAGGTATTTCTTCCTATTCTCGTGCCAGCCTACATTATTGAAGGAGTCTTGAAAGTAGGCTGTATGCATTCATGGTTTCGACTGAATGTAACAAAAATTTTGAGGCAGCTGGAAGCAGAGATGCACAGTGAAAGGGTACAAAGGCTATGTACTTCTATATGTGGATAAAAAATTGTCATTGGCTCTGGGAAAAGGGAATTTGAAAATTTTATATATCCATTATCTCACCTGCAGTTTTTCTGGTTCAGCAGCCAAGAGAGTCACAGGTACTTCTGTCTTGCATGTAATGGAGACTAGAAATTTGGATGAACTGAAATGTTTTCTTACAGATGACCATGCATGTTGTCATTCTCAGTTTTTTGCCAGACATGATTGGCATAGTAATAGTAAGCAGGCAAATTTAAGTTGGAAATAGAGGAAGGACATATAAAATGCATGGAATATATTCAGATTTTACTATCACTTTCTAAAAAATTTTTTGCCTTGTACATCACCATCCTTGTTCACTTAAAATTTTAAAAAACATATCCTATGTCTTCTGAATGTATCTTCAGAATTTCTAGTTATTTGTGTCTATTGAAAACTTTTGTTTATTTTTTTACAGTTAATATTTCATAGGCCCTCTGCAGTAATTTCTAAAACAGCTGTTTCATTATAGGTCCTAACTTTTTGAAGTCCATTGACTTTACAGCATGAAATCCAATTTGGACTGTTAGACTCGAGGCAAGGCTAGACTTTGAGCCAATTTTAAAGATCAAAACAAATTAGATACATCAATATTAGACACCCTTAAGCTAATTTAAGAGCATCTACCCCAGCAATTTCACTAGTTGAAATCACTTTAGGAATTGATTTAGCTAAATTGTTATATTTTCTTTCTGAAAGGGAGGGACATGTTATGTGAGTTTTACACGGGGAAGCTCTAAGCCCCTACCTAAAATATATGGGATTTTGAATGTTATTGCCTAAGCAGGTTCCCTCTAAGAATTACTATCAGACTATACTATCAGGGTTATTGGGATGAAGTCTGGAGGATAGGCACAAATGATGAATGAAGGAGAAACTGAACAGGTATTTGAGTTTCAGTTTAACCTCAGCTTGTAAATTCAACCCCTGTGCCCAGCAGGGCCAGCCATGAGAAGCTGTAACATACGTATGTGTCTGCATGTCTGCACACATGTTGTAATGCATGCCAGTACTTTCCAGGCATCTAAATCTTAATCAGTTCCTTTTTGTTTTTCTCTAAAAACCTGTTGCAAAGTTGTTACCCTAAGAAGTAGTTTTTCATCATTATTCTTCTATTTTCACAGTCATTTTCAGTATTGAATTGCATCTAAGGAAGCATTAAAAATTAGGATCTGAATATCTCAACAGCTGCCACTAAAAGGAAGATGGATGCTTAAAATATAAAGATTTGTCACAAAGCACTAATGAACTCCCTAGATATCTTTAAGTCATTAACCAGAATCCACAGATTATAGAATAGAACGGAAATGTAATCTATTCATATTAGGGTTAAGGAAGACACAGCTTCCTTTATGGTCTAACCCAAATCCACTGTATTATCAAGTGAAATTTCATTTTTAAAAATACCATTTCAAGTGCATGGGGTGCAGTTTCCCAGATGGTGGCAGGGGGACAGCAGGGCCCCTCTGAGAGGCAAAGCCAAATCTGCTCAGTACTGGACACAGCCATTTACAACTGGATCCAATGGCCCCATGGCACGGCACTCTTCGGCTCCAAAAATGCATATATATGATTGTATTCTTTGTTGACAACAAATCCAACTCAATTTGTATATTTAATTCATTTGTTTAATTACTTTTACATTGATTTGTTTTACACTATCATTAGATATAAAACTAACTGATACCTTATTCAGCATAATCACACAACTGACAAAAAAAGAAAAAAGAACACAAATTATTTCTCAATTTCTCTTTTCACTCAGCTAAATCTTGTCAAAACAGCAACTCTATCTAATAAAAAAATTTTACTTTATCCGTTTTCCTTCTTTGCAGACCTATAATTAGTAGACTTTCTATCAAGTAGAGAAATAAATGTTTGGCAGAGCAACATGGAAGTGAATGTAAACAGGAGCTAATGAAATATGATTTAGGTTTTATTGTCTGATAGTAATATCAAGGTTGAAAGATAACCCAAATATTGAGGAATTAGAAAAGATGATGAAAATGGTAAAGTTGAAAAAGCTTTAATATGAAAAGGTCATGATAGTTTGCTTCAGAAATCATATAAGCAAGAGGAGAAATCGAAAAAATGGAAAGTAATGAATGGACAGGAAAAGTATATTGGAATCTCCTGTTGTGTGTGTTTAATCAGCGTTAGGGCAACATTTTTTTTTAATTAGAAGGTGGATAATACAAACCCAATGAAGGGATTCTTCACTGTATTCTTCATTCATAGTATTCATTTGAAATGAAAAATTATTGAGTCCAAGAGCTTGACATAGCAATAGACTGATCTTCTGAATCACACAGCTCATTTCTACAAAGTTGTAGGCAAAGCCTAGAAATAGAGCTCGCTTTTCTTCAGAACGCATGCTGGCCTTTGACTCGTGCCTATTTGTGTTGAGTTCCAATGCTGTCCAACTTTCACATGTTGTACTGACAAATTTTACTTTTTGTTATTCTGTCTTCAAGGTTACCCAGATGTTACAGCGTTAAATAAAGCTTCTTGTCTGCATCAATTGCATCTTATAATTTTTTCTCCTCCTCTGATTTCACAAGCATGTTCTTACTTGTACAGGGGTCATTAAGGAAATGCTAAATGCAATCAGTCCCAAGACGTTCCTTGGGACTTTTGTACAACATTAATTACTGTTACCATTCTATATGGCTGTTGTCTTCTCATCTTAAACCATTTTCTTTCTTTTAAGTTTATAATGCTTATGTCGATTCCCATATTTTTGTCAAATATATATATATATATATATATTTTTGCAACTGGCACTATGGTTTCCAATGCGTTAAAACTGATATTCAGCTTTGTAAACAGTTCCCTGGTTGTAATCCCTGATTTGTGTGGATGAGCTGATCAAGATATTCTTCACTGCACGGTGTGACAGCTGTGCATGGCCATCTATGTGTCTTGTCTTTCATATCACTGTGGTCGCTGCTAAATACACCACCCACTGCCTCAGTGTGCTCACATCCGTTGTTTGGTTTCCATAAATGTTCAGCAAATGTTGATGAATATCAGTGAATGCAAATTTTTCCACATGGAAGGATTCATATTACAACCCTTTGCTTCATACTTACTTTCTTGTCAGATGTCATTTTGTCTGAAAGCCCCTCTGCTGCCATCTGTCACACAGCAACAAAATGTAATGGAATATTGGTGAGAATGTTCAACCTCTACTGCCATACCACATACATCTGCCTCTGATATTATCATAATAAAATTGGAGGCATTACTTTTGGAGCACACCTTATATTGTCTGTGTTGATTATTTACTGTTCAGGCCTGAAATCTGTTATTCTAAGATAGATATACATGCTCCAAATGACATTTATGCTTTTTATTAAAAATAAAAAAATAAAAATACCAATCCCAGTGTTCTAATCCATTGAGCATTTTCTCTGATATATGAGAATTCGGTATCTTGAATTTAAAATGAAACTATATCATAACTTCTGTCTGTCTCACATTACTTCTTTTTTGGTCAAACAGATTATTTCCCTAATAACAAATTTTTGCGGCATTGATGGTACTTTTCCAAACCAAATAAAAATAGTGTCCACTCTTATTAATTCAATGATATTTTGTAAAGAAATCTGTTGGATGTTATCTAAGTTATCTAAGATTTAGCATAATTAGATTAGCATAATAATAATACTAGTAATAATAATAATAAAGCTTTAGAAAACTACTTATCAATTTATCTTTCAAGAGCACAGGAATTACCTTAATTAAAGTGAGCAATTCTGAAAGGGATCTGAAAACTCAGATTTGCTTCAGATTGCTTCAGATTTCAGCAGTAACTGAAATTTGTAATTTGGTGTAACTGCACTGAGAAAGCTACCACCCTGATTTCATCCCAGGGCTCCTGACAACAGAAACACAATAAATTTTACTGTAAAACCAGAGCAAAAATTTTGATTTATTCCCTCACCGGTGCAGTAGTGAGAAATTTCGGGGCTGCCTGATGGGAACCTATGTGTTAACTGACTCACAGGATTTCCCATATTTATTACCCTTGTCTTGTCATTTGACCCTCCTTTTCACCACCTTTGCATCTCCTCTTAGAATGCTTTTTCTAGGTGTTTTTTTTCTTTCTTTCTTTCTTTCTGAAAAACGATTGCTGGCTGCTTTTAGTTGGATATGAGATCCAGATTAATTGCATGTTACCTAAGAATGAATGAAGCATGATTAGGTAGCAGATAAGATAAATCAGTGTTTCTTCGATTTTTCTTTGAATGGATTCCTCCTCCTGAATGTCACAGTATGCTTTTATCAGTAATACTGTATTTTTACTATTTCATCTTACAGACTGTAGTCATCTGTGTTTTTACATTCACAAACTTGAGTGCTAGAATATTCATATGTAGAGTTGATAACTGTGGCCATAACTTAAAAAATACAGTTTTGAAAACATACCAGTATTTGGGAAAGTATGAAGTGTTCTGAGACTTTTGATAAGTTTAAATTTCTATTTAAAACAGCATATAAACTGTAAATACCATTCAGAAAAAAATATATATATATTTGGTATACCCTTGTACAATTTAGTACACTCTTTATTTCATTACATTTTATTTAGCATCCTCTTATCCAGTAGATTTTGTACTGTTAGATCTTCATGGAAAATAATTAACATAAGTGAAATTCTGCTTGTTATACTTTTAATCATGGTGGGAGATAATCCATAATTGTATGTAGAGTCAAATGTCTCTTGTTATTAATGATAACATATAAACAGTAAGTTGCTGACAAACTGTGGCAGGTCTACCATGCCAACTAAAAAAAAGCTAAACAATATGGCAGATATCCCCTGAGTTCCTCTTTTAGAAAATTATGTCTTTAGCACTGTTCTTCTGAAAGCTCACCTGCTTGATATTAATCACATATTGTGCCATGCATTTCAAGTTCAAATACTGAGAAAGTACAGTTCTTGTAGTCTTTTTTTCCAAAGATATTATCTGCTAAGTGTTTGACCTGAAAAATCAATGAACTTAAGCAGTGAATCTAGAGTATCATGGATAAGTCTTTACAAAAGCTTGAGAGTGAATTGACTTGAACTGAAATCAATTTGCTACCACCAGTTGTTGTGTACTTTTTGTGTTCCAGAAGACTTGAGATGTACTAAAAATTGCAAACAAATTTTGCAATAGAAAGACTTTAGCACATGGAATGAAAGAAGAGGTCTTCGTGTTCTGGCAGAGAGGGATGCAAATTACACCTCTGATCTCAAGGGTGCTGTTGCACCTTTGTACAACTAGGTACCCTAAAACACACCAAAGGATGCTGTTCCTTGAGCAGTTAGCAGAGAAAGAACAGCCTGAAAACAAAAATAGAAACAAAACAAAACAAAAACACCATGTTAACAGCATTTCAGTGCAGACTGAATTTTGTCAATTGCAAAATAAAATCTTTTCCCAGCTTCATATCCCCATGTCCTGTTTCAGGATTATTTGGTCTGTGATCACTTACTTACAACATGAAGGCCTCCCTGCTTTTCTTTGACTTCAAAATTACTGAGTATTAATGGATAAAATAATTAGTTAATCAGTCCCAGAGTTCTTAAGCCCATTAACAAGTGTCAGGATTTTCCTACAAAACTTAAAATGATTTTTAATTTGCCTCACTCTTATTTACTTAAATGAACATGTTCTAAATTTCTTTGACATTAATCTTGTTTATGCCTATAAGTGGACTTTTATCTATACTTGAAATACTGTCTATCTTATGTGAAACAGGAAATTTAACCAAATTATATCTTCATAAGTACTTCCTTACTGATTTTCTCAGTTGTTGTTCTGGAAAGTACTTTCCAGTCATTAAACAAAGCTAATACTGATTTAGATTGGCATGATGGTAAAAGAGTGGCCCACAGCTCTATGAGACAGACATAGTTTGTTTTGGTATGTCTGAAATGTTAAAATGAATTTGTCTTCTTTGTGATGTTTGTTGGCTCTGTTATTGAGATTTTAACTAAATGCACACTAGTAATGGCAAATGTTTAAGTTAAACACAGCTACTAAATTGAGCTCAACATTTTCCATGAATGCAACAGGATTATAATAGAAACACTTAGACTCAAAAAAACGTTACGGTCCTCATAATGCACTTAATTAGAGAAAAGAGGTACCCCTTAAAATAACTTATTTTTAAAAAAATAGAAATAACTAATGTGAGTGTTTAACTACAAGCTAGTACATAGATTATATATATAAAAAATAATCAATGAGGACAATTGAAATTACTTAATGCTAAAATCTGTGATGCTAGGATATTTTTCATTTAAACTTTTCATACTTTCTTACCAGGAATAATTGTGAATTTCTTGTGGTAAAGTATAATGGCCTAATTTATTGTATGAAAATGCCAAAATTTAAGTAAAGTTGAGAGTTTGAGATTATGCTTTATACAGAAATTCTAATTTTGGCAAGTGATTATAAACATTTTTTTTAAATGCATTTTTGTTTTAATTGGGAGCATGAACTTCAAACAGAAATTCCATTTTGTTTGGATTGACAGTTTTCACAAAGTATAGCATTCATATCTGTCATCATTTTTTTGTTTCAGTGTATAATTTCTATTCTGAACATTCAGAAAGTTGAAAAACAGCATCTACTTCTGAAGTCAAACGGTTTTCTAGCTAGTCCATACTTCTCCGCAGTATTGTAAGAAAAAGTTGGTCTGACCATACAAGGAAAAACTGAACACAAATTTTTAAAAAATATCTCAAGACTTTTGTAAAGCTGATGTCTCAGGTATTCAAGTGAGAAGTGCTTCCAGGCTGCTCTGAAAATCAGAGCTAAAATTAGAATAAGTGGGAGATTACACATACAAAAAGAACAAGAGAGTAGGTATGGTGGCTCTGTCCACCACAATTAAGTCCAAGTCATTTCTTATAAGAACAAGGATTTCTGAATTGGAAACTGACATCAGTAAGCCAGAGGGTTACTTGCATTTCAAGCATTTAGGGACTTCTGTAAATGCAGTTTTTAAAAATGTGAGTTATACTCCCAAGATTCTCTTCAGCATTTTATCTTTTTCAACTTATCCTAGTTTAGAAGGAAATTGCAAATTTAGCTCTAGTTCAGACCATATCTACCAGCTGTAATCATAACAGAGGTTTCTTCTCAGCTGCAACTGTGACCTTCATAGATCATTTCTACATAAATTATCCCATACATCACAAAAATCATCTGATCTCCACTGTGTCTTACATCGTGCTACCTTATCTCTGGAATTTTATCTCACACCAAATTCCTTATTCCAACTATAAATTTTACCACTGTGATACTCACATGTCTTCAAGAATTGTCAAGCAAAGGCAATATTCTGCTATCTGAAACATATTTCTTTGAAGTCACAGCTATGTACGTTAGTCAAATACAGATATGCATTTTTAATATCAGTCTTTCTTTCCCTTCTCAACTTCCCTTGACAAAGCTCATGCAAGACTATTTCTGCTGTTCACCATTTTATCAAACACATTTAAAACTGACTTTGAATTTTTAGATGTCCTTCAACACAGACATTTTATTTATTTATTTTAGAGCACTTTTTTCCCCCTGATAAGGATTCTTAAAATTTTACTTGAATAGAAAAGTTCAGAAATGTTATTCTGCAATTCCTGTGACACATATTCTGAAATAAGTCACCTGGGAGTGTGTTTGAAGCTGGTGCTTTGATGTGTCATTCATTTTCCTCCATGTTTAGCTGTAATTGCTTGGAGGTCACTGTATTTTGTCCTTACCCTACCTTCCTGTAAATTCATTTAATTCCCATGAAATCTCATGGTATTACTGAACTGATAGAACAAAGTGAACAAGCTAAGCTCTGGCTATTTTAATGTCAAAAACAAAACAAAACTGTCTAATGCTGACATTTCAATAGTGATTAACGATTCATATTTTTCAGTAATTGGACAACAGGTATATTGACTTTCATTTTACTTTAAATCCAACTTACTCAGTGCCACTTGATCTATTTTATCTAAATATCAGTATTCCATTAAAAGAGTGTTATTTTCGTATATTCTTGGTCAATATAATAATGTGGAAACCAGACACTCAGGGAGCCAAATCAGTTCATTGTCCTAACTTAAGAGACAGACACTGCACAGTGTGCTGTGGGTAGTCTGAAAACAGGAATTGATTTGATGAAAAATTCTGATACTTCATTAATTATTTCCACTTCATGTTAATAGTGAGAAAAACACCATCTTGTCAGCAAGGCATATGAGTAATGCACTGCTCTGGAGACTCAAAATGGAAAAGAAAAGACCCAGGTTCAGGTCTCAAGTGAAAATTTGACATAAACCAAGGAATTAAAGAACTGAAAATATATATCTTACTTTCCAAATCAGTACTCCCATTTATTTTTTACTGATGTTGTTGATCTGATAGCACTCTTCTCTCTAATTTTACTAAGAATTTCATTCTGGGTCTGATGAAGTTCTGATGATTTTTTTTTTTAGATACTTTCTGGTTAAAGCCAACAATGTTTTCCCTGTTTTTCAGCAGCATTGCTATTCACTTCAAGAGCATGTCTAAGAGCTAAAGTGATAATGAATAATACAGTAAGTGAGCATACTATAAATATTATCTTTAAGGTATAATTTTGAAGCTTTAATAATAAACATTGTTAAGACTTTTTTCAGGTTGATAACCTGTTTAACTGACAACAGAATTTCCCCTGCTATTTCAAGACAACACAGAAATTCCAGATTTAGCTGGTAGGAGTATTTCATCCTGGTATCTGTACTTCAGTCCAAACATACAGAGATTTTCCTTTTTCTCAAGATGAGTCTAACTACATAGATTCAAACATACGGTAATTAATTCTCTCTTTTTTAAATACAGTCAAGGAGACCACAACTCATTGCAAGTGCTCTGTCACCTTTGCTCATTGTCTGCATGTTCTCAAAGTGACAGATTTCCCAAACCAAACAAGTATTCTACTAGTTTTTTCTTACTTTTATATGATTTTAGAGCATTCTGAATAATGGATGATAAATCCTTCAGCTTCTAAACCAGTATTAGAATTTAATTCTTGCAGACAGGAATCAAGGTTGCACTGTTCTTCCTTGTCCCATAATTTGGGATAATGGCTGTATTTTCTGAAACAGCATCCGCATTTTTTTTTTATCTTAACAAGACATCCATACATTAACTGTACAGTGCAGATTTAGTAGATAATCTGTGCACTGTTAGAATTTTTTTAAGGCAGAAAAAATAAATTTTACATTTGTAGGCTATATAATATGTATGTGTATATTTTGACTGCTGTATACCTTTCAAAAGGTATAGTAAAGACAGCAGGTTCAATATTTTCTTGGTGGTTATTTTTTTTTTTTTTTTTTCATAGTTATATATACAACGGAGAAAACTATTTTTGATAACATGCACAGTTCTGGAACTGACTGGGACACAATGAATCTGGTTCTTCCAAAAAGGGTTTAAAATACATTTACATTAATAACAATGAAAATATCCTAGATTCATTTCACTCTACCTTATTTTTCTTCATACAATATGCTTAATATCTGGATATATTTTATGTCAAACACAGATTATCTGATGTTTCTACTGCTAAGAATGGGGTCTCTTAGTTTTGCACTGCAAATAATTTCAGTGAAGGCAATTTATTTTATTTTTCACTTTTCTGTAGGAGGCTAGAGTGAATCAGAGAATAAGACAACCCCTTGATTTTACCAAATTTCTAGAGATGTCAAACTGCAGTTATAATATACATACCACATTCTTGACAATTTCTTTTTAATATCAAGACCAAAAAAAGAGTTAACCTTAAATTTTGGTTCTGACCTTCGTTGTTCTCTTAAAACATTTTCTTAGTTCTCATTACTTCAGTTTTCTTTCCAAATTATTAAAATAACATAATCCATATTCCAGAGTATACTGCAAATTAATAACTGCATCTACACATGTTCATGGAAGCCTCAGAACCTACAAGATCCTTTTCTATTTTTATTTTTTTCCGAAGTGTTCTAAACATAGCACTAACCTCAGTAAAAGCCACACATTATTACATTTATAATCAGATCACTTTCATTAGTGTGTCTGGGCATGGATTTAAATATCCATATGCCAGAAACTATTTTTGAAACTCTTGGTCTTTGCTGTCCATCTTCTGTTTAATCTATCAAGTATTTATTTTTGAAAGAAGTAAAATTAGAGATAGAATGTGGTGAATTTGACATTTAAAGATTCCTAATGCCTCATAGCACTAAGATAAACAATCTCCAGCATTTCTTTTTCACTACAAATTTGAAGATGAAGAAGCTGAAGTAGATTCAGAGTATGTATATTTCTTGATTATTTATTTATTTATTTATTTATTTATTTCGCGGGAAGATGAGTTGTATATTTTTACAGAATGATTTATTATTATGCAGCCTCATTAAAACTTGATGGATTCTATAATCGTGTTAGCTGATATGTTTACAACATTCATATCCTGTCTGCAGTGCCAGAATAAAATTTTTTTGAGAGTTGTATTCATACTGACATTATTTATCATAATTAAATATTCTGGTGTATTTGCACTGTCTGCAGGAAGAAACATCCATTTTTCCTATGGTATTTTCTGAACTAACTGTTGAATCTGAATACAAATCCCGTTAGATACCACAGAGCAAATGTCTCAGTCTCACAATCTACTTAAGAAAAACATCACTGCTCCCAGAATATTGTAGGTTCCTGTCATGGTTTTATGACTTTTGGTGATCAGTATTCCACATCATAACATCATATAATGTACTGGGGTTTCGGATGTTGATGCTTAAGTTCCGGACAGGCACCCAGAAGAACAACTATATTCCTCAGGGGGCTTTGCAGCCAGCGAGGAGA
>JAOWBP010052824.1:0-12240 GCA_028571105.1 Tragopan temminckii
TTTCATAACTGAACAAAGGGTTATCTACAGATTTCCTGTAGAGCGATGTTTATCTGAGTCCAAAAAGTCAGTGGTGTTTCTTCATGAATGCTAAAGCATAAATAGGACCAAGCACTCTTTCTGAACCTACATGAAAAAATGGAATTTTTTTAAAGCAGGTCTGTTTCAAACAGCATAATTCATTTTTATAATTATATGAAGATTCAATTTCTGACTCGCTGCTAAAGGAATCCCCATTCATTTAAATACTTGAAATAATGTCAGATCTCAGCAAAACCTATAGGATTTAATTCAGCTGTGATCCTAATCTTTTGCACTGAAATAAATTTTCTGGTAAATTGTAATTGAAGGAAGAACTGCAGTATTGGGGAATAATTTGCATAGGGTAAAAAAAAAAAAAAAAAAAAAAAAGCAGTATGGCTTCTTGAGTATTTTTCCAGAGTAGATTACAAATGCAGCTCAACTCCAGAAATATACAAAATATACATCAGACTTATACTCAGTATGAAAATCATTTTGAATGAGTAATAATTGCCGTTCTTAAGACATTTGCTACTAAACACGAACATAAAACTATTTGGCAGTGCTTTAAATATCTTAGGCTACAATTGCTGCATTCTGAAACATAAAATGTTTCTTTCCTAGGACTATGCTTAGATTGATTTTGATTCTCTATTTTACTGCTTTCAATAACAAATGGCACTCCTTAGTTCTATTTTAGTCAGTTATTTTTTAGGAAGGAATTATTCCTTGATATTTCAGCATGATGACTTTGTTCTTTCCTTTTGCATCATATAATGCCTATGTGTTTTTTACAAAGTGTTAGCATGCATTCTTTAGAGGCTATTAAAAGCTCATCCAGATCTTTATTAATAAAAACCAGTATGGTGACAGTTGAGTTCTGGAAAAGATTATCTGATTTAACTAGTTTTTTGAGGGAGAGGAAGTTGCAATGTCAATATAACAATAAGGTTTATAATGAGTAAAACAAATCCATGTATATTATGTATAGAAATATGTTAATACAAGGACAAATAAATAAATTAAAAGATGGAATTTCAGAGGGCATTGCCTATTCATCTGCTATTTTAAATGAAATAATCATGAAAAAAATGCAACTTAAAAGGCTTGGGGCAGAGAGCAGAGGGTAGAATAAAAATACGGTGACTCTGAAGCAGGATGAAAATCTTACGTACACTGTAAAATATATAACGTTATTTCACAGTGGAATTCTCTCTTCTTCCAGAAGGTAAGATGAGCTTCAGCATTTCTACTTTATGTTGTTGAATCACTCTTTTTGTAACATAAAAAGAGATACAGTTCAGTAACCCAAACTCCTGAAGTAAAGAATATTGGCTACAGCCAAAAATATACAAATGTCTTCGTAAGATATTTCAAAACATCTAAGTTAGATAATTCTCTCTTTTCGTTAGACTGTGTAGGAAATTAACATATAATAATTCAGTGATCTCAGTGATAAGAACAACCTGAAAATATCAGTAGCTACCCAATAGGTAACATTAAGCAATTAGTTTTGTTAGGTGAGGTTGCTCTATCAGAGGCAGACAGTAAATCTGACTTGTCCATTCAGGACTCATAATTCCTGTTCTTCTGTTGAAAATGCTACATAGCAAAAAGAACTTTCAGCGATGAATTCATTCCAGGTAAGAGATTTGTCAGATCTACTTTAGCCTAAGGAAACCTGTCTAACTAAAAAAAAAATATGCAAGCAACAAGCTACAGATCAGTTTGTAAGAAGGTCTCTTCCGTTCTTCCCGCTAGCTCAGGCTCTGTGCAGCCTAACAACTTAAAAGTCCGAAAATACATGGAATATATCTTGTTTTTGGCTGGGATAGAGTTATTTTTCTTCGTAGAGACTTGTATGGTGCTATCTTCTATTTGTAAGTAAAATAACATTGATAACACATTGATGCTTTAGCTGTTGCTGAGCAGTACTTACAGAGTCAAACACTCTTCTGCTTTTTGCACTACCCTGTGAATAGGCTGAGAATGTACAAGGAGTCAGTAGGACACATAGCCAGGACATTTGACCCAAACTGACCAAAGAGATATTCCATTCAATGCTCAGCAATAAAAGATGGGGAGAAAGAAAGATGGAGACACTAAATTTGATGGCTTCTGTCTTCACAATGAACCATTATGCTTGGTGAACCTGAAGTTGGAAATGGATAAATATTTGTTTACTGATGGGAAATAGTAAATTTCTTATTTTGTGTTGCTTGTACAAGCAGCTCTTGCTTTACTTATTAAACTGTCTTAATCTCATCCCACGAGTTTTCTCATTTCTACCATTTTGATACTCTCCCCTATACCAAACTGTGGGGAGATGACACAAGCTACTATGTGGTGCTTATCTGCCTACTGGGGTTAAGCCACAACAGAATGAAATGAGCAAGAGGCAACATACATATGGACCATCTAATACAGAAGACATCTATGGGAACATTCCCTCATACAGGATGATGTTCCTGTACTAGTAAGCTAAAGACACTAGTATGATACACCCTAACCAGTGGTGGATCCCTCCCACATTGGGCAGAGGGAGGAGACCTAAAAGATGAGGAGGAGTAGAAACAGGTCCCAGCTTGGTGTCACAGGCAGACCTTCTCTCTATCTATCTTGCTTCCTCAGGCACACATTTGTAATAGGTTTGAGGCTCTGGAACTTGAGGGAGAGGTAAGTGAGAATGTGGTGGAAGCTCCACCAGGAGGTTGTCTAGGATTAAGCAGTTGAATCCATGTCTCAAGACCATATGTTGACCAGACTCTACCGGTAGGGAAATGTGCTGCCTCCTTGGTGGCTGGGTCAGGGACATTACTAAAAAACTTCCTGGCCTGGTTCAACCCTCTGATTGCTACCCTTAACAGATAGTTCAGACTGGCAGTGATGTTGTTGGTAAGTTGGTGGAGCAGAAGTACGGGCCCAAAGAGTGGTAGTGAATGAAATTAAATCCAGCCAGCGATCAGTCACAAGTGGTGTCCTGCAGGGTTTGGTATTGGGGCCTGTCCTGTTTAATATCTTTATTGATTACATGGACAAGAGAATTGAGTGTACCCTCAGTAAGTTTACAGATGGCACTAAGTTGGTTGGAAGTGTCAATCTGCCAGAAGGTAGCAAGGTCCTTCAGATGCATATGGACAGGCCGGATCACTGTGTTGAGGCTGGTGGGATGAATTTCAACAGAACCAAGGGCTGGGGCCTGCACTTTAGCCTCAACAGCTGGAGGCAATGCTAGAGGTTTCAGGCAGAGTGGCTCAAAGGCTTTGTGGAAGGAATGGACCTGGGAGTGCTAGTTGACTCTCAAATGAACATGAGTCAGCTGTGTGCCCAGGTGGTCAAGAAGGCCAATGGCACCCTGGCTTGTATCAGAAATAGCATTGCCAGCAGGAGCAGGAAAGTAATTTTCCCTCTATACTTGGCATTAGTAAGGTCGTGCCTCAAGTGCTATGTTCGATTTTGGGCCTCTGCTACAGGAAAGACACTGAGGCCCTTGAGGGTGTCCAGAGAAGGGCAACAAAACTGGATCGGGTAAGGAGTCTGAAGCACAAGTCTTATGAAGAGCATCTGAGAAGAATGGGATTGTTTAGTCTGGAGAAGAGGAGGATCAGGGAAGATCCCCTCTCTACAGCTACTGAAAGGAGATTGTGATGAGGTGGGGTTTGGCCTCCTCTCCTGTGTGACTAGCTATGGGACTAGAGGTTATGGCCTCAAGTTGTACCAGGAGAGGTTCAGGTTGAAAATAAATAAATACTGGCCTTTTCTCCCAGGCAACAAACAGGACCTGAGGAAATGACCACAAGTTGTACCAGAGGAAGTTTAGATTAGACAAAAGGAAAAACTTTTTCTCTCAGAGAGTGCTCAGGCACTGGAATGGCCTGCCCAAGGAGGTGGTGGTGTCATCGTCCCTGGTAGTGTTTGAGGCATCTGGATGAGGAGCTATGAGATATGGTTTAGTGGCTTGTGGTAGCAATGGTAATGGGATGACGGTTGGACTAGGTGATCTTGTAGATCCTTTCCAACCTTGTGATTCTATTATATGATTCTATGATTCTATGAATATTCGAAAAAAATTTCTTCTCTGAAGGAGTGGTCATGTGCTGAAACGAGCTGCACAGGGAGGTGAATGAGTCACTATCCCTGGAGGTATTTAAGAAACTTTTAGATGTGGTACTAAGGGATATTATTATATCATTCTATTAATAGTGTTTGAGTGCATTCTGAAGAATTGGAACACAACCTTTTATACTAGCAGTGACAGAAAGTTCCCAAGCATGATTTTGAGATACAGAATCACAGAATCACCAAGGTTGAAAAAGACCTCCAGGATCATCTAGTCCAACGATTCATTTACCACCAATATTAAGTACTAATCTCCCACAGGAGTCTGGACACTTCTTCAACACTGGAGTGTATTAGGGACCACAGACTGCATAAAGACAGCCAGCTCTGGAGACTAAATTACTAGCATTAGCACATACTGCTTATTGCCACATCACCCCAGTGTCCAGATACATTCATGGGCACATGTAATTTACTCTAGTAATGTAGCCAAAACAATATTAATTACAAAACCTTTTCCCAATGCTCTCAGTACATTTTATCCTTATGATAAATACAATAATAATATTTAAAAAAAAAATAAAAAATATTTAAAAAACAGTCTCTGTCAGGAGACAAAAAGACTTTGGTGACCTTCTGACTGTGACATAATTTCCTTCTGACAGTGCCTTTTAATTAAGTTATTCTGTTAAATTCTGCTTTCTTGGCCTTAGGAATCTTGAATTGAATGGAGAGAAACATAAAAACAGGTAAAATAATAGGTGGTACTCTGACTTAAATTTTTTACAGATTAAAAAATAAATTTGCTCTAGGATCAAAGTCTCAGGTTTTAAGAGTCTTTGAGGCCATTAATTAGTTGCCTTCTAAAATAATTTACAGCCCCTCTCTTAAAATTTTCAAGGTTTCACTTAGAAAGCTGAACTTCTGGCATGTTTCTTATACCGACCTTATTTCTGAATGGAAAAGTTTGTCTGTGTCCCTTTTTTTTTTTCTTTTTTTTTCTTTTTCTTCATCAAGTACTTACTAGATTAACACTGAATAGTTCACACTCTTTTTCTCAGAATTTGTAACTTCTTTTACTGCTCCTCTTTGATTTATTTTCTGCTTCTTTGTCTTCTCAAAATATACTACAACTTTTAGCTTCTGTATAAATCCCAGTAGTTCATCATGCTCAAAATACAATTGTAAAAAACATCCTGGCATTACATAGGACTTCTCCCTTTTCTAACCCAGCTTTGTAAGAAGCCCAAACTTTTGACTTCAGTGGTACTAAAACTTTGCCTTTGAATCTGCATTGTTATATGATTGGGTAAACAACATATAGAATCTGTACAAATTTTTAACTAGAATGCAAGCCTTGATAAAAACAACAAATAACCTTTTCTCTTTGTTTGTTTTCTTCCCATTGCTGAAAGAGTGAATAGAATAAAAAATTTCAGTTCTGCTATAGAAAGTTAGTTTACTCATTTTCTATATTCCATCAAGTTAAACTGAATCACACTCTTAGTTTCTTATTTGATTGAGGAAGCTTACATAGCTTAAAATTTTCTCAAGGAAAAAAAAGTTTAGAGGGGTCCTATTTAAAGGCAGAATCATCTGTAATGATCTTGTTAACTTGTTCATTTCCTCCTGGTTGATTGCTTATGTTCTATGTTATTTAAAAGTCAAGTGTTTACATTAAAATAAAAAAGATTTTTATTTTTGTAATCACTTCATATTTTTATTTTTAATATTATATTTTTCTCAGTACAGACTGATTGATTCATTAGCTTCATTTGGGAACCTAAAGTGTGATTGAGGGCTATAAGTTTTTTTCAAAAGTAATAGGCAGGGAAGGAGGGGTGGGGGATTTCTCTACGTTAAAAAGTGAATAGACTGTAAGGAGTTCCCTCTGAAAAACAGTCAGAAATGGATTGAGAGGAATGGGTTAAGATTGGGGATGGTGATTAGAGGGCTGGAGCACATCTCCTATGAAGACAGGATGAAGATGTGCTTGTTCAGCCTGTGGAAGAGAAGGCTGTGGGGAGACTTCATTACAGCTTTCAAATATTTGTAGGGACATTATAGGCAGGAGGGAAGTCAACTTTTTATGCAGTTAGATAGTGATAGAACAAGGGGCAATGGATTTAAACTAAAGGAGGGGAGATTTAGATTACATGTTGGGGCAAGTATTTCAGTGAGAGGGTGATGGGGTGCTGGAACGGGCTGTCCAGCCAGGTTGTGGATACTCTGTCCCTGGAGGTTTTCAAGGCCAGGTTGAAAGGAGCCCTGGGCAACCTTTCCTAGTGCCTTATCTAGCAGTTGGCAACCATGTCAGTGACAGTAGGGCTGGAACTTGATGGTCCTTGATGTTCCTTCCAGCCCAAGACATTCTATGATTCTACGTGATTGGTCTTAAATTTGCAAGGTTGATGTAACTTATGTTGTAAAGTAAGTGGATTATCTTGCATTGAAGCAGTGGTTTCTATAATCCTTGATCAATGGCTGTGCTCAGTGTTGGTTGCTCCTCCAGAATCAGAAAAGTTCATAATCTACTTCGCTCTGTAATAGCACACCATGAAGAAGATTTCCTGTTGTTCTCTGCAGGTGATTACTTTATGCCTTAGAACATGAAGATGTTCCCAGAGTTAGTGTAACCACAGATGTAAATTTCTTCAATTGTTACCACGGTTATCTATGGAACATACTTCCAGCAGCAAATCTGCAGGTCTTGAATAAGAATCTTTAGCATTTCATCCTGTCACATCCACTTTGTGCTGTTACAAAATCTCTTTGACTTCTTTCTATAAGCATTGCTTCTTGATTTTAACGTGGTAAAATGATCTAGAAAGATCACATGAGGAGAGAATTTTTCCATGTATGTTTTATCTGAGTGAGGTGTTTCAGATTTTTCTGACTGAGTGCTCCTCAAGAAAAAAAGAAAGCCTCAAGGGCTTTCAGCTCTGCATTATAGAGCATGCAAAATCCTGTCTTGATATGTTTCCTTTTCATTCATCAGTATCTCAGTGTCTCGGACTTTCAGTGCAGTACTTACATCACAGGGACGTAAATCTGAAAAACTAAATCTGAAAAAACAGAGTGGTAACTCTCTCATTTTTCATTGGGATGGGGAGTAACTAAATATTAACTTATATTCATTATGGACTGTTATAGCTGTGAAACATGATTTATTATTAAATGACAGATAGATATGGTACTTTCCTTAGAAATAAAGTTTTTTAACCAGTTCAAATTTTTTAAATGAAAAATCCTTGTCTCACAGAAGAAAACTTGTGAGTCAAAAGCACAAAATCAATTTTAAAAGAAGTTCAGGTAAAGAAATACAGAATTTATACTGTATACACATGAATAATAGTTTACGTATTTTAAGAAAACTGAATCTCGATAGTTCAATATATTTTACTTGCAATAATATAGTACTGCTGCACTGAATCAATACTTTATTATCTAAATATATAACAAGGAAAATGAATGAGGGGCAAAAAGGAAACTTAGAAACAAGACAGTTTGTCCAAGATCAATTATGGAACAGCTGAGCTAAAGATAGAATCAAGTAACCTGATTAAAGTCCTTCTTACTTTCTCTCTCTCTCTTTTTTTTTTTTTTTTTTAAACATCTTGAACATCCTAATTCCTATTATCTTCGCTTTAGAGAGTAAATCATGAAAGTATATTCAAGAACCGCACTGTTTAACAGTATGCTACAATGGTTTTCTTATTATATCACCTAGTTTAGATTTACTTATTTGCTTGTTACGTATAAATTCATGAAATAAAGGAATTGATTATAATTACTAAATCTAGTACAGAAACTGATAATGCAATATTAATAAAGAAATATTTCAGATTTAATTTAATCCAGTATTTTTCAGCAAATGACCCAATTTCTTTAAGCGTTCAATAATCAGATTAAAAAAAAAAAAAAAAAAAAAAATAAAACAAAATATTAGAGGTTGAAAAAATGTAGTCTTTTGAAAAATTGTGACCTTGTAAGAATCAAGCAAAAACTGAGACACCTGTCCAAAGACTGACTGTTGCTGGAAGATTTCCTTATCAGTGCTTCATGTGGTAGTACAGAGAGTTCTCCATTCATTTAAATATTCAGTGGATGAAGTAAATACAAGTAGTAAGAACAACCACCAATTTCAGAGTCTGTTAATGTGATTTTGAAAATTAAAAAGTTTTACATGTGCCTGCATAAAGAAATCCAAGCAGCAGAAGCAATCCAGAAATGTGTATTTACTGCAGAACTTTAGCCAAATAAAAAATATGGAGACATCCTGTCCTTGCAGTAGTCAAAGGCAAAATACATGCTTTCTTCCCATGGGTTCTAGATTTTTATGTACTGGGTGCTGAGTATGGGGATGGAAATTCATTTCCTTTCTAAATACATTTTTCACAACTTAAAACATCCTGAAAACATTTTTTATCATTACGTCTTCATAATGATACATTCCTGTAGTTATTTATGTATGAATAATAAAAAAGATTCAATTACCAAATAAAATATTTTTAGCAATCAAAAATGATGGTTTTAAAGTGTTATAGAACAATCTTTAATGTTAAATAAATATTTTTTATAATTCATTTTAATTTATTAATTTAATTTAAAGAAAACTGTCCTATAACATCAACTGTGCACTGGGTCTACATTAAAAGGTTTTGGTAGTGGGTATCTACAGGGGTGGCCTCTGTGAGAAGAGCCCAGAAACTGCCCCATGCCAGAGAAGATCTAGTTCCAGCTGGCTCCAAAAGGGACTCACCACTGGCCAGAGCTGAACCAGTGAGTAATGCTGATTGTGCCTCTGTTACAACAGATCTGAGAAAGTGGAAAAATCTTGTGCCTCTGTTACAACAGATCTGAGAAAGTGGAAAAATCTGCTGCAGAACAGCAGCTGGGAGAGAAAAATGAGAAAATGGTGGGAGATAGTTGGTAGGAAAGGAAGAGAAATAAAAAAAAAAAAAGGCGCATAACTCTTTCACTCTAAGTCCATGATTCTGCCCTTCTTCCCCCTATAGAGCAGGATAGAGGAGAGAGGAGAGGGGGAGGCCTACAGTGGGTACAGACTAGTGTAAAACTGGTAATCATCCAAAATGAAAAAAACAATATGTTAGAAAACATTAAACAGATTTTTAACTTGAAATTAAAACAACAACAACAACAACAACAACAACAACAAAAACTGTGGAGGAAAATAACTTATTTACATAAAACTGTGTATGGTACAAGCAAAATAATTTGAGAGAGGTTATTTGCAATTTCTTATAGTCTCAAGGGTAAAAAGAAATTAGATAATTTTATGCATAAATTTGACCATGTGTAAGCCTCCTGCTAGTACTTCATACAATAATGAATTATACTATGAAAGTGAAATTGGAGAGTTCCATTAATTGTAGATTACTAGCAGGTGTGCAAGACGAAGATAAACAAGAATGTGGGAGACCTGGCTTCTCTTCATTTGATTTCTGGTCACTGTCACAAAGTGACCGCATGACAGCAACTCATAAATAGTTGTATGAAGAGTTTATAGGACTTTATAGAACAAGAATTGGAGATGACTTGTGACCCTAGAGCATAGCTCATTTCAAAAGATCAGTATCAGTGTAAAGTGCTATCTTTTGCTTTATGTCGACTGTAGAGTTAATTGAACCCAGACAACAGAGCATCCCTTTTTTTTTTTTTCTTGCTAACATTCCACTACAAGTGAAATACACTGTTAGCCTAAGAATGTCAAATACCACCAAAAATTATACAGTTGTATTCCTATGTGCTTGTTTTTTTGTTTATTTCTTTGTTTTGTTTTGTTTCTTTTTTTCTTCTTTATTATCTGCTGTATTACATAGCAGTGGACACTGAGATCAACAGGAGCCTAAAAATTCTTTAGGTGAATATAATGCAATGGCACTCCAGCATGGCTTCAAAGAACTTTTCCTACTTGTACAGTAATAGCAACACTAACATTAGAAGTTATATGATAGTTTCCATTTTAAATCACTATTTCAATTTTTGATAGCTTCCAGAACCCCTTGCTGTGAGGGGTAAAATGCATCAGGAATAGGTTCTTTATTTTTGTCTTTTGTAAATCAGTAAAGATCTATGATATGATTATATTATATATTATAAGAAAGAGATGAAATAGAAGGAACAAAGAATTACATAGTCTTTTCTAAAATTTAGTGTCACTATTTTAAAGAAAAAAAAATCTGCGTACTTAATGACATACAAAAACTCTAAAGGGTTGTGTTTGAAGATGTATCTTGCCAATAGACATGTTATTCTTAGTTATTCAGCCAAAAGAAACTTGCCTTCTGTAACTACTGCATGTCATATTATTTCATTACAGCTCTACATATTGCTTGGTCTTGCATAGTTTCACAAGCAGAAGTTATAACTTTGACCGTTCTGGTTCTCTTAGCTGACTGGAAGTACTTTGCCCCCTTTTTTTTTTTTTTTTTTTTTTTTTCCCTTGCGCAACATTTTTTTGGTAACTTAAATGTCAACATTATCATTCAGTAAAAAAAAAATATGTGGCAGATGTATTACAACTGTCAGAGCACAGAGATGTTACACAGAGAAGGCAGTATTGTGATACGCTAATTACATTACCTGTCTAAAGTATTAGCTGTTTATTATTTCTATTCTGCGATTGATCTACCAAGGTGTTAGTAGCCATATAAATGTATGCTTTTTTTTTTTTTTTCTGCTAATTCTAAATAGCTGAAACAAGCCATTCAAGTATTTCAGTTAAAATAAAAATGTGACACAGGAAAATTCATAATCAGGCAACATTTATCTTCACCCACTGAGAATATTTTCTACTCCTAATTGACTTATCCTGGAACCATCTCAAAATATTCATGCCTATTATATTCTTATTTTGCAGCAGAATGAATACTTTTGTTAACTATTTCAGATTGGTAAATAAGACAAATCCCTGTATCAGGATATCATTGCATATATTTTTCTCTCTTTTGGCTCTTATGTACATAGGTTGATCTGAAAGTAATACCACCTATTTATTTAAATGGAAGTTTCAAGACATATAAAGAGTACAATAACACTTTGATATAGCAAATTCTTGGTTACAAAAAACTACTTCTCAACATTTTTGCCATTGATAAGAATCTGCACACCGTACTCTTAAAAATTTGCATGACCACCTGGAATGAGTCTTATCTTTCATGTTGCTGTCGCCACTGATGAAACATGCCACACACCAACTCACTGTGCTCACATCCACTGTTCAGTCACCATAAATGTTCAGCAACCATCAGTGGGTGTTAGTGGGTGCCATTTTTTTCCTCATAGAAGAATTCAGTTCCAAACCCTTGCTGCATACATACTTTCATGTCACATGCCATTTTGTCAGACTGCTCCTCTGCTTCAATCTGTCATGTGGCAACAAAACTGATTGGAATATTATTGGGAAAGTTCAACCTCTACTGTCATACCTCTGATATCCTCCTCTGATGCCATGGCGCAACATAATAAAATAGGAAACATTACTTTTGGAGTAGCTCTCGCAATTTACTTCACCATATATTAGTGTACAGTACACACTGTATAGATCTTGAATTTAAATGAACTAACACTGAATTACTAGTGGCTGATCTCTAAATTGTTACTGGCTAGAAGATTATGTAAGTTTGTACAATTCTTTTAATTAGAGTATAATTAAAGAACCAGGTGATCTATTTTAATTATTCCTGTCAATTTAAGTGAATTTCATAATTGAAGAGCAAAAATGTCATTGATTTTTAACCAAGACAATGCAGCCAGCATATATTTGATTATTTCATTCTTAGATGTGTTTTTTTCAGCACCTAAAGCCAAAAATGACAGCCTAAAGTTGATTATCACCCCTTCTGATCTGATCTGTCACAGATCTGGCCTATTCTGGCCTTGTTCCAGAACTAATGGGGCAGGGGGAGCACATGGACCCATGCCCTGAAGCAGGGTGAAGAGGGGTAGGGAAAAAGTAGGTTGAAGAGCCTAAAAACAAAACAGTGGCAACAAAGTAAGGGAGAAAACTAATTTACTAAATATGATAGTGGAATGTGAGATAATGCAATATAATAGAATATTAGGAATTGGTTGGCTGGATGCAGCCAAAGGGCTGTGGTCAAAGATTCTGTGACAGGGTGGAGGCCGGTAACGAGC
>JAOWBP010052826.1:0-12234 GCA_028571105.1 Tragopan temminckii
AGTCTGGTGGTATAAAACAGATATTTTTAATGAGCAGTCCTCTCTTGTTTGGCTTCACTGATTTACTTGCATAAAGGCTACAAGTTGAATGAGATTTGCAGACTCAAACTAGACAAAAATAAGAAGGGGAAAATATGTTACAGGGTTAATGGGAAAGAAGGGTAGAGATTAGAATAATACAGTCAAAAAATCACACTCAGTGTATTATCACAACAGCACTAGTCCTCATCCTATTTTTAGGTTTAGTCCTTTGTAAGGGAAAATCAGCTTTTTCCAAAGGGTGTTTTAAGAAAGAAAGAACAAAAGGCTGGTGACAGAATTATGAAAGCAGGTCCAGCATTGATGGCAAAATATCCACTAAGAAGAGCCAGAGAAGTGGATGAAGGGAGCAACCTGTAGGAAGGTTTGGAAAACAAAAATCCACTCTTGCCAAGAAAAAAAGAAACAAAAACAAACAAACAAAAACAACAACAACAAAAAACCACGCAAAAACAAGCAAACAAAAAAACAAGCCACCAAAAAACTTGTTCACAAAGACTATATTTTGGTTATGCTCCAGGACGTAAAGTCAAAACCAAAAAGTAATAAAAAGAGGTTCCAGGAACATTCCAGTCTGAGAGCTGTAACACTAGTTCTTTTTCTATTGCTGTTATTTTCCATCTGCTTCATCTTATGATTGGTGGATTCTGGTTAACTTTCCTGTTTCTCTTCCAACAAAAATGTGAAATCGGAGTGCTCTTGAGGAACCGCCAGGACAGTCCACCTCTTGTTCTCTAGGAGAATCAGAATCTTTTGGGCCAAAAATAAATTTCCTCGTGTAAATTGTGGATTTTGTGAGAAGGTCATTTTCTGTTGGAATGATCCAGGAAAATCTCAACTGTTTGTAATTGCAGTCAGAGCTTTTTGGCTAGAGTAGAGAACAGAAACAAATGTCTCTCGAGGTCTGGACAACATCAAAGATTGCTTAGGTTTTGGAATCTTTCAGAGGGATTGTGTGACCACTTTCTTGGGAACACTGGCCTTTGGGTCCATCACCTCATATAACAGAGATCCCTCCTGGGTATGAGTGGCCACTGGAAGACCCTTTCTTCCCTGCCATTATCAGCTCTCAGATCAGTCCTTCCAACTCCTGTGAAGACTCCTCTTTGAATGTTCCTGACATAAGCTAAGGAAGGAAGGTGGTTATCTTGTAACTCTTTTACAGATATCCTCCTTTGTGTGATAATAATCTTCTTCTTATCCAGTTACTTTGAAATCACACTTTTCTCAAAAGGAGTTAAAGGAAAATAAAAATGGAACTATTTGTTCATGGTATTCAAAATAGATGGACAATAACACCGTTGTCAATATTTATAAAAGATACATCAAGATATGAAACATACACCAAACTAAATATTGAATCTCTCTCTTTTTCCCTGTCTGCTTGACTTGTTATAGACTTTTTATGACCCATCCCTCAAGAGGCACTCTGTCTTGTTTTGTGCCATAAGTTTCACACATCACAGGCAAACTGTTCTTAGTGGAGCACGCCAGTTTCACAAACCATTTCTCTGAAGCATCCAGGAGGATGTGGACAGAGTTAATCTCCCATCTCCTTTCCAAATCTGTGCCTCCTCCTCATTAAATATATTTACTTCCAATCTATTTGAGGGTAGTCATGATATGCCTGTAACTAAATTAAGAATCAGATCATTTATTTTTAAGTTGCATATGTCACCTTGTAATAAGAAGACTTATCCATCCATTTAACAGTTCCTAGTCTCGACAGATGAAAAAAAACATCCCTTCACAACTTTCAATGACTCAGGGTGCACTGCTCAACATGAACCATATCCATTCATGGGACTTACATTTCTGTGTACATTTCTATCCATCTATACATTAACAAATATGCCAAATGTGACAAACACAAACAGCTCATTACTGGCTCTTGATTGAAACAGGTGTCTGGCTTCCTTTGAGATAATGCAGCCAAAAGCTCAGGGAGCAACCTCCCAGAGGAGACTGGGTAGATCTGGAGGCTGATTGTCTTTAAGAAGACTTTAAGAAGAGCAGCGTATTTCTTTGAGAAATCTTTTCCAGAATTGAGTAATACTTAACAGCACCATCTTGGAAAACAGCAGATTGGTGAAAAACTAAAGATAATAATACAACCTGAAAATCATTATTCAAATTCTGCAATGAGTAGAATTTTAACATGTATAAAGTCTAACCCCAGAAACTCATGCTGGAGTATTCTTATTCAGGTTGCATATTGTTAGGTGGCTGCTGCATGGGAAGGTAGCACTATAGGCAGAAGAGGCAAAAGCAAGGGAAGAACAATTAGTGTCCCAAGCAAAAGCAGCGGAAGCTAAGTGTTCTGAGAGGGGCTGGCTTTTACCACACACAGCTCAGTAAAGCTGCAGATGTTTCAGTGAAAGAAATGGAGTGCTCACCCACACTGTAACTACACAAGGAAAGATGGATCTATCTAAGAAAATGAATGTGCCCTCCAGTACACAAAGATGTTGACATTGTGTTTGTCATGGTTTTGTTCTCTTCATAACTTCTCCAAGTTATGTTAATCTCATTAGGTTCATTCTCTCCTCCTGCTCCCATTCTTTGATAGACATAGACTCTGATAGTTTGCACTGGTAAGTAGCTCATTCCCATTGTACTCTGATGCACTGGCTGCAGCATAAATATACCATGGTGGCACTGAGCAGTCCCACTGTGCATATACAAACAGATCTTCCTTTGCAAGATAAGCTGTGGAGCAGCTGGAGAGCAGCTGGTTTTGCAGGAACTGTACTTCGAGACACCAGCACAAAAACGATGCACCACAAATAATAAATGTTCATTCTATATCTTCTCATCTTTAAGAAACCTCCATCTAATTCAGTGAAAAAAAAGAAAGCACACTTTTATATTTTTAAGATATGCTTTTTATTTCTTAATTTAAAAAGGGGGTTGAGCTTCTCTTGGTCTGAAGCTAAATTGTCAGCATAATTCTGGCAGCAGATTTTTAAACACCTTTGGTGGTATAAGAAACAAAAGAACACCAACTGATTTTGAGATCAAAGGCTGAGTTTAGGTTGGCAAAAAAACCCTCTTCTCACTTGTAAGCAGTGCAAATAAGTGATGTAAATCTCAGACAGAATTGGGATGGAACTGTCCACTGTTATTCTCCCTAGTTCTTCTCTGTCTAGAGCCTCCCCAATATTTTCATCTAGTCTGGAATTGGAAGCTCGCTTCTCTCTGCTACTGGGGACAAAGGCATGTTATGTAAAGTATGTGGCAAAATTATTTTTGCTAGGAGATAAAAGAAACTAGTTGATAGGCTGCTTGAGACAGCCAGAAAGCAAATTAGCACTCCCAAGCCTCCCCAAGCTTGTGCTGGCTCTACCTTCTACCTCCTGAGTCACTGAGGAATATCTGCTATTCTGGGACAGATAATTTTTGCTTCATCAAAATGCTGTTATTTTAGCAGTTATTTCTTTAAATGACAGGTTAGTTAAACTGCAGTGTTTCTCATGTACTCAGACATGAATCCCAGTACTGCCCCATGGGTAAAGTGCACAGCATGCCTCTTCAGCAGAGCCCTGATCTCCCCAAGAATGGATCAAACCCGAAGTGTGCCTTCACTGCTCACCTGACTTTTTCTCCGATGACTAGTTCTGCTGTCTCTGCTGTGCCCATGCAGGTGAGTGTGTCCCTAATGTCACTGTGGTGTTGCAAACTGCCCAGGGATGTCACCCCACACCTCTGTCTCCAGAAGCCCTATGGGACGGTGGCTGCTGCTGCTGGGTCACATTCCATAGGGATGTGGAACTGGAAGTGTTCAAGGCCAGATTGGATGGGGTCCTGGGCAGCCTGAGCTGGTGGGGGGCAGCCCTGCCCCCAGCAGGGTTTGGGGCGGCGTGGGCTTTGAGGTCCCTTCCAACCCTAACCATTCCATGGTTCTATGATTCCATGATCCTGTGAATGTCACAGGGCACATTTGCTCTACAAGTTTGAAGGCTGTGAGCCAACCCTCCACACCACAGCAGCCTGAACATGTTACAGAGCATTTCTAGGTAATGATACAACCCACAGCTAGCAAGGGACTCTTTTTAGTGATCAACTGGTATATTTATGGTGGTACCTTTATGGTACCTTTTCCTGCAGTGCATGGCCTCCTAGGTCTGGATACATCTCTAGCCCAGCCATTGCAGGGGCTGTATATATCCTCCTGAGCTAGCTTTGGTTTAGCAAACCATAGTGCTGCCAGCAAGGAAGCTGCAGTAGTCTGAGGCTCAACATGAAAACAATCCACCAGGGACTTAATCAGTTTTTGACCAGTTCTGTGACTCACAGCAAGCTCTGTGGACAGTGGCAGTGGTTCTGCCCAAGGGAAGCTGGACAGGGCTCACCAGACACCAAGCCAGGGAGCTCCAGGAGAAACACTTAGCCCTGCAGCACCTGGCCTTCAGGCCAGTGCTGTGGGGCCTTGGACTCTCTCAGAGTGGCATCTAATGCTGACTAATAATGCCAAGCCAACTACTGCTGGCTTTTTCTTTCTTTTGCACTGACACTTTTCCCTGGGCAGCGCTCCTACTGGAAACAAATTATGTCAGTTTTTGATGGAGATGTGTCAGCTGAAGCCTAAATGAAGAGAATAAGACTCATTTCACTAGTGATGAGTACTCCACATTTGAAACAATCCTCCGGAGGCAAAAGATAAGTGCAATAACTCACCCTTCTGCTCCATTATTCTCTTCCTCCTCGGTGGCCTGTGGTCATCACTGGCTGTGACATCCCTAGGGCATGGGGGAGCATGTGGCTGTGACAATTCTTCAACTCAGGTTGTGTTTTCCCATCTCCTCTCAGACCACTGAAGCCCAGAAATCAATGTGGTGGGTGGGGAAACAGTGAAAAGATGGAAGAAGATAGAGTCTCCTGAATAGTATGGATGTATTTCTTGGCTTTGCATCCTAAAATTGGGAAAGACCATGATCTCAGTGTTTGCCATGAGTCCCAACATCTCTGAACACCATTAACCAGTGTGTAAGGCAGATGTGTGGTTAAAATGTAAACACGAGGACACAGTTATTCACAGAAGCAAGTAAAATACTGTAGAATTCAACTCCACTGCTCTACATAGTTCTTTCAGAAGCCTTTCTTCCTGTTATCGATATCAACACTGTGTTTCAACGGCATAGAGGAGGGAAGTAATCTTCACGGAACCCAGTTAACTTTGAGACCAGCATGTTTGACACCTCTTGGAAGAGCAGCTATCTGGCAGACATGCTCACAGCTATTTACAAGGTGGTTTCAGGTGGCAGGAAAGATAAGAGGAGCACTGAATTCCCCTCCAGGGTTTTATTGGATTCCTGGATTCCTCAGTGTAAATCTCCCCTGAAAGTCTTTGAGGTCAAAATTTACCTGGGAGGAAAAAGAGGGAAGAGAGAATGTGCAGGACATATCCATGAGTTCAGACCAGCTCTCTAAACCATAAGTACTTCAGAAACAACCAAAGGTCAGTAACTGCAATAAATCCCAATCAAAGTCAGCATTTACCTCAACATAAATGTCTTCTTAATAAACTCCTTTCTACTTATTTATTTATTTATTTATTGGTTGAGCAAAGCTTAACAGAAAGCTGTCCATGCAAATGTCATTTTGTAAAATGAAAAGTAGCAGAAAAACTCCTCAGGCAATCAAAGTTTAAAACAACGCGTCTGAGACTCTTACAACTCCTTGAGATCAGGATTGCATCTAGGCTGAGTGACACGTATATTGCATGCAGCATTTTAAAATCCAGAGTGAGAAAAGACTTCCTGAGTTCAGCACATAGATCACGTCTGTGAACTCTGGCTGCTTTGTTTGCATTACACTTCCCTTCCTTGTCAGCACCCCAGCTAAAATAAAGCAATTCTCAGGCAGCTTTCACAAACACACAGTGGGAAGAACATACATTCACTGATATGTAGGGTCAAATTCAACATCGCACAAATCTATTTGCTTTAACTGAATGTGACTCACACAATACACACAGTGGGAAGTGCATATTTGCCTCCATATATGGGAGTTTGTGAACTTTCTCAATTACCTGCAATTACTTGCCTTGCACTGGTCTGAGGCATAAAACGTTTGAATGAAGAAGTGGTCAGTTTTGTAATAGTAATTCTTCCAATTTATGAATGAAAACCAGAAACTTTCATTCCATTCTCCACTCACTCTTACCACCAAACACATAAATACTAAAACTGCAGCAATGTTCAAATACCAGCATGCCTAGCCTAAAATTCAAGATTTATTTTTGCCTTTGGCAAGATTTGCTTTCAGAACTTTGCACTACCCGAACAGACACTGAGCTAAGGAGCCCCAGAAAAGACTGAAGGATTTTTTCAGATCTTGTCTGTAAATGTTTCCAGCTACTTCATTTCCAGTAGTTGCTTGCAGCTGATTATCACTTTGGAGCAGCTCCCCATATTTTAAAGATTGCCCAGTTCCCTATTGTTTCTAAATCTCCTTTTCTTTTGCAGAAGTCCAAGGAAGATGAAAATAAGTGAAAAATCAGGCTGATGTGCTCTGAAAGGGCAACCCTCTTTCCTAATCAATAAATAGATCCTTGAAGTTCTCTTCTGACAGCCTTAGAATTGGTCACGTAGCATTAATGCTGAAACTGTGATTTAAGATTGGAGGGTATAATTTTCCTCTTGATTACAGGGATGTAAATCTTTACATTCAAGAAAGTCATCAGACTGAATTCACAAAAGCTTTTCTGGGTTTGCTGTGGTGTAGATGGGATCTGGATCTTGTCCCACAGTCCTTTGACGTATTAACATTACCCCTTAAATTATAACACTGGATTTTCACATTTCAAATTATGTAGTTATCATACAGTTTTGCTCATCTGTGAAGAACATCCTGCCCCAAGTGCTTTTGACTCAGTGTGGAAATATGTAAGCTGGAATCATTAAGAAACACTGCTGAGTTTTACTCCATAGTCTGTGATATGCATTTGAAAATGAAGAGGTTATTTTTTAATTATAATTGGCATTGACATTCTCCTGGTTCTCCCAGAGAAGGCATTCATTTTGCTGGAAATGTGATGTTGCCATCACAATGGGAGCTCAGTGGAAGAAGCTGTATACAGACCTTTGAGGAAATTTCAAAAAAGCATCTGTCAAATGAATGAAAAAGTTAAACATCAGGGAATTTGATCTTCCCATTCCTTATGAGAGTATCTGACAAGGGGCAGATGAAGGGACTTCTTTCCTGTTCATACCATGGACCTCATGGCTGAGCATTATGGGTCACCCTGCTCTTTTCATGGAATCATTGAGGTTGGAAAAGACCACTAGGATCATCTAGTCCAACCACCAGCCTGTCCCTACCATGTCCAGTAACAATGACCCTCAGTGTCACATCTTCACCATTCTTGAACACCTCCAGGGACAGTGAGTCTATCACCTCCCTGGGCAGGCTGTGCCACTGCCTCACTACTCTTTCCAAGAATAAATGGTTCCTAACATCCAACCTGAGCCTCCCCTGGTGTAATTTGAGGTCTCTTGTCCCATCACTGTTACCTGGGAGAAGAGGCCAACTCCTACCTCATCACAATCTCCTTTCCAATGGTTATAGTGAGCAGTAAGGTCTCCCCCGAGCCTCCTCTTCTCCAGACTGAACAATCCCAGTTCCCACAGCTACTCCCCATGGGTCCTGTGCTCCAGACCCTTCACAGTTTCATTGCCCTTCTTTGGATACACACCAGGGCCTCAATATCTTCCTTGTAGTGAGGGTTACCCTCTTGGAGGATACCTCTTTGCTGAGGGTGCAGCACTGCTTCAATATCCATGTGGCTGCAGCCACGTGGCAAGGTGAGACCTGGTGATGAACTCAACCACCATGCCTGCATTTGCCCGGAGGGGAAACACAGGCTCCATAGGTTCATATGTAAGTTCAGACTCTTCAAAGTGGGCATGATATTCCCCACTGACAAGTCTATTTTTGGTTGCAATAAGCTATATACATTTCTTTCCATTTGTCCACTTGTCCTTCCCTCCCTCTGCAGCCCTGGCTAGGTCATCAACCAGGATTTAGAGCCATATGCACATGATCAACAATTGTGCTAGCTAAGTGCGGAAAATGCACAGTCACATTAGGAGGTGACATCACCTCAACAGAGTGGGACTCCTTCCCAGGAATGCACATATCAGCACAGAAAAACACTTTCTGAATCAGAAAAATTGTTAAGAAATAACTGTTTAAGAAAGGCTTTGAAAATAAATTTAAGAATTAGGAAAATATGCATCACTGAGAAGCCAACTCCTTTGAAACCTTCTGTCACAGGTCTCTACCTGAGTGCTGGCTCTGGCAGTGCTGGATGGACCAGCTCATTCAGAGGCAGTTCTTAGTGCCAACTGAAGCAGCAGTAGCACCACGTTCCTGTTTTCTCTGTAAACAAACATTTAAGTCCTCCTGGCAGGACTAACATGCTGCAGAAGGAAAAATACCCTCAATCATCAGATTTATCAATATTTAGTAACAACCTGTACCAGGAGCATAGTGTCCCTGACAGGCAAGTTGACAGACACTTAGCAATGTCATTTTGTTTAAGAGACTCCTGTGAGCTATGTAGGCCTGTGACTAGCAGTGGCCTGTAAGGTCTGTAACTAGAAAGGCCTGTAGCTAGCAGTGTTCCCCCAGGGTTTGTACTAGGCCTAGTCTTGTTCATCACAGAATCACTAAGGTTGGAAAGACCACTAAGATCATCTAGTCCAACCTCCTACCCATGGCTGTGACTGCTCTAAAGCAAGTCACTCAGTGTGACACCTACCCTTTTCAATGCCTTCATCAACTATCTGGACAAAGGGATAAAGTGCACCCTCAGCAAGTGTGCCGGTGATACAAAGCTGAGAGGAGTGGTTGACACACTGGAATGCTGTGCTGCCATTCAGCAAGACACGGACAGGCTGAGAGTTGGGCTGAGAGGAACATTATGGGGTAGAGTCCTACACCTGGAGAAGAATAACCACATGCATCATTACAGGTTAGGGGCTGACCTGCTGGAGAGAAACTCTGCGGAGGAGGACCTGGGGGTCCTGGTGGGCAGCGGGTTGGTCATGAACCAGAAGTGTGCCCTTGTGACCCATAAGGCCAGTGGTATCCTGGGGTGCATTAAAAAAATCATGGCCAGCAGGTCAAGAGAGGAGGTCCTCCCCCTCTACTCTGCCCTGGTGAGGCCACATCTGGAGTACTGTGTCCAGTTCTGGGCTCCTCAGTTCAAAAAGGATGATTCTGTGATTCTCCAGAAAGTCTCAGCTCCCTTGTCTTAGTGATAGAGACAGTCTCACTCGGGTTCCTGCAGAAAAGCCAGAGGACGCTGAGGGCTGGAAAGATTCAAGTGGGAAAGCAAGGTCAAAGCCCAGCCATGAGTCTCATCCAAGATCTTCTGGGAGAGAGCATTTGTTGTTTTGTTAGGAACTGGTTTGGGAGGAGCTGTGCCTGTTGGTGGGCAATACCAGTGGCATTTTAAAAGAGGGAGTTCAGATTTCATACTGTTGAGTGTTAGTATTGTAATAGTTCGGTAAAATGTGGATCTGGCTGTGTAAAATGTGCAGCAATTGAAATTTCAGAACTCTGCACAGCAGCAATGAGATAAACGTAATAAATGATGTAGCAGAATTGGGGTCAGATATGTAGCTTATGGATGTAATATCTTATCATTGCAGGAACCCACACATTGGAATTGAAGCATAAATATCCTGTATCTACCAGCAAAGCAGAAAAAAAATGTTTTCAACCAGTGTGGTACAAAGTCAGGAGTTTTGAACGAGGGATAAAAAATTGTGCCTTAATATGGCAAAAAAAGAAGAAGAAAAAAAAAAAAAGAGAGAGAGAGAGGTTGTTCCTTCATGGAGAAATCAATTTTGAGGTTATACCTAGTTTAGCAGTACTCAAGGAAAAAATAAGCAACCAACCTATGAGGCATTATAGAAAGACCAAGCCAGAAGTTAAGTCTGGGCAAAATGTCCTCAGAACGTATACATATTATACATATCACATCAAAAGCAGCCGGTCAAATAGGATTTTACTAACAGCCTGGCAAAGTTGCCTTCACAGATAATACAGGGATTGCCTTTTTTAACATGTCTCAGGATGGGAGGCAAACTGCTAAGCTGATGCAAAGAAATGGCTGGACTTAGAAATCTAGTTCTGGGGAGGAAAGTGGGTTGGTGAAGACCTTTACTTCATTATGAAAACACAGAAAATAAAGCCAACATTTAAAATGCACACACAGTAAATAGCAATATCCAACAGAATAAACAGCATGCAAGCTATTCAGACCTACTGAAACCATCAGATCATGCGGGCAACCTATTTTTTTTCCCCAGATATTGAGTATTTTCTCATTTGTGAATCCAGAGCTGGCTGGAACCTGGGATTGGAGGTATAGTGAAAAAAAAAAAGAAAAAGAAGGGGGAAAAAGTGTGTCTGCATATACAAAAAAAAAAAAAAAAAAACTAGCTCAGCAGAGCCTCCCAAACATCTGTTTGTACAGGATTCAGACAAATATTCAGATTAGTCTCCTGTCCTATTTGGACCGGTTCAATCACCGCGCATCACAAAAGCATGTGTATTTTTATTGATCACCTCTGTCCACACCACCATATTCTGTTCTTTTTGCTGCATTGTTGCATTGATTTCTTCTGCCCAAATCACAGTATTGATTTTTTCCACCTCTGTTACATCTCCTATGCTTCTCCCAGCCACCCACTTGATTAATAGGGAAAGTGCAAGATTAAGTGCTCGTCTTACAAGCACTTATGCATGTGAAGAGTTTGCACAGCGGGATAAATCTAAGGCCATTTTTTTTTCTGCTGCAGGGTCTGTGTATAAAGCTATGCATTAAATATTTTATCATAGAATCACTTCAGTTGGAAAAGACCCCTAAGAGAACACAGGGATTTCATGAAATTATAGTATGAGGATGGTATACAGTTCTTTGTTGTTAGTCTTTATTATGGCAACGAAAAACAGTTCAAAACTCTCAGCTATTCTACCAAAACAATGCTGAAAGGCAGTTTTTGTTAAAATTATTGATGTAGAGACGAGAGTAAAACTTACTGCCAAGAATAGGCCAGATTTCCTATAGAGGTCAGTACTTGCAGCTGCAGAAAAGGAGAGAGCCTGATGCACTGAGTACATCTTCATTCTGTCATATATCCTGCCCTGAAGATACTGAGGTTGTTGGGAAGTCTTCTGATTCTGGATTCAGGTACTTTGGAAACAGTGCTTACAATTACAATCCATGAATCAGATATTAATGGACGTTTAACAGCTATGGTCAGAAACTTTATACCTTTCCTGTTGACACTTTTATTTTTCAATTTTTCTTTTTTTTTCCTTACCTCAAAAACCAACAACTTTTATCAAAATCTGAACACTCTGCATGTATCAGCAGTGATTTTTTTTTATTTCTTATTTTTATTTTTTTATTTTCAGTAACAGGTTGATATATTCCACAGGAGAAACAGCATTTTTTTCTGAGTAGCTGTTGTGTTTAATAAATTTATATTTAAAATAATCTTGAATATGTTGTTCCAATCAGGATTTTTTCCTTAATATAATGAAAGAAGTAACTCTGCAACATTCTAAAATGATTGTCTGAATAGTTTAATGAAATGCATCACTGATATGGAAAAAATATACTCTGATTTATACTCTGAGAAGATGGTATTACAAATTGTACATGATAAGATGTTTAGTACTCAGCAATTATGTTGAAACTACAAATGATTTCTCTTTAATTAAAAACTTTCACTCTCTCTCCCCGAGCTCTGGTGAAGACAGCAAGGAGTTCCTTTGGAGATTTGTTTGTCAAACAAAACAAGATCTCTAGCACTGTACTGTTTCTTTCAGTCACTCCTATCCTGAAATGAGGGAAAATAAACATGTATAAACAATCCTACAAAAGCTGGAATGGACTGTTTGAATGCATGGAGAAAATAACATTGTCTGATTATTGCTGCTGTGTAGTTTCACATTTCCCTTGGATGTTATTTTCTATCAATGTTACAGCTCTGTCATCTAAAACCCAGAATTTGTAAGAAAATACTGTGGCCAGAAGGGAGAGATAACGACTAGTGATAGGACAAGGGGGAATGGTTTTAAACTGAGACAGAGGAGATTTAGGTTAAATATTAGGAGGAAGTTTTTCACACAGAGGGTGGTGACGCACTGGAACAGGTTGCCCAAGGAGGCTGT
>JAOWBP010052828.1:0-12229 GCA_028571105.1 Tragopan temminckii
AAGTCTGTCCAGGTCCCTCTAGATGGCATCCCTCCCTTTTGCTGTATCTACTGCATCAATCACCTTAGTGTCATCAGCAAACTTGAGAATACACTCAATCCAACTGTCTATATCGTTGATAAAGATGTTGAAGAGCACCAGTCCTACAGCTGACCCCTCAGGGATACCACTCATGACTGGCCTCCTCCTGGACATTGATCTGTTGACCACAGCCCTCTGGCTACAACCATCCAACCAATTCTTTATCCACCTGGTAGTCCAGCCTTCAAACCCATATCTCTCCAATAAGGATATGGTGTGGGACCACATCAGAAGCCTTTTACAAGTCTAGGCAGATGACATCAGTTGCCCTTCCTTTGTCCACCTATGCTGTCACTCCATCACAGAATGTCACCAGATTGGTGAGGCATGATCTGCCCTTGGTGAAGCTGCACCGATGATCTCAGATTGCTTCCTCATCTCACATATGCCTTAAAATAGCTTCCAGAGGGATCTGCTCCATGATCTTCCCGGACACAGAGGTGAAGCTCGCCGGCCTGCAGTTCCCCGAGTCTTCCTTTCTCCCTTTTCTAAAAATGAGCATATAGACACACACTCTGCCCAAAGGCTAAAGATGGAGAAGAGCACTACAGGCTGTGATCAGATTCATCTGAAGTCTGGGTGGTCTCTGGTGGATGTGCGGGATGGCACTGCATGTGGTATGGTGCTGGGACAAAGCTGGACAGAAGGTTATTGATGACATTTTCTCTGAGGCTGGTGTGACGCAGTACAGAGACAGCTTATGTAGCAGTGAATGGCAGTGAACAAGTGCATTTTGGTAAGGTCAGCCTGCACGCTTCCCAGTGGGTGAATTGATTACAGAAATGAGTAACCAAAAACTTAATTTTTTCTGAATCTGGTTGGGAATTACTGCAGATTTTTGTCTTTCTTGGGTTGGTAGCAAGCAGATTTAATTTAACTACTCAGCAGCTCAAAAGGAGAAGCATCACTCTGCAGGCAGAGTGTGAAACAATGAAGCTATTTAGCTGCTTTGAACTGTGTATGGGTTCTTCTCTGCCAGGTAAGTGGCTTCAGGAAAAGTAGTGTTGGGAACATCTCTAGGGGATTGGATTACAAAAGACCTAACCAATTTTCATTCTCCAAGTTAAATGAACTCAAAAAATAAGCCAATATTCAAAAGTAAAGGAGATTTTCTAAGAGTGCCATTAATCTATTGCTAGTAATATAAGTTGGATTTATTTAAATAAGTTTCTATGGTATCATCCTATATAATCTTTGTTATACATTGTTGAGAAATGTTCTTAATGCAAGTGCTTGCAGCTTATCTGGCAGAGGAAGGGGGTCACTCAGAGAGTCTTTCAGATATCACAGCGCAGTGTTCATGGGCAGTATGATATGCACAGACAGTATGATGCAAAATAAAAAAAGAAAGGATTTCTGCTGTGTTTTGGCAACCAGGCAGAGTGCAACAATGCATTCTGCACAAGAAGGTGAAGACTTTTGCCTGGGGAGGCTGAAGAAAGATTCCCCACCCAGCAAACCCACCTTCATAGAGGAGCTGGGATTTTTTGCATGATCCCCATTCCCCTTTCACACAGATCTTCTCTGTCGCATTCTCCTCAGTTTCAGTGGCCCTGCTCTCATGTTTTAGTTAACATTCATGCCCTGCTTCATGCTTACACATAGGCAACTTTCAGTACCTGTTGCTCTCAGATTGCCGCAACTCTCAGCATTGTGTTTGCATGGCAGTGCAGAAATAGCTCCTCACAGGTTCATCAGGGTGACACTGCAAGGCAATGGTGTGGCCGTAAGTACAGATAGGCACTAGGGTTAATGCAAAGAGAGTCAGTTTAAACTGTAAGGATTAGCATATTGCACTTCTGAAGGTCCGCCAAGACCATAGGCTGCTTCACTAAGTAGCTCTTTGCTTAAAGGATTGACCTGCGCTACGCCTATTTATAGTGGAAGAGAATGTAAGTCTGAGTTCATGCCTATGTCTGATATGTGACCAGCAGGTTTGTGACCCTGGAGCACCTGCACCGATAAGTTAAAAAAAAAAAGGTATACTTTTATATGTATATTATAATATATATACGTATATGTATGTGTATATTTGTGACATATATAAATGTATATTGTTTATCTTATTTTTGGCTTTGCTTTGTTCTGCTTCCGGAAGGCAGCTGAAGCACAAGGGGGCTGTGGAGAAACCTGTGTAGCCACTGTGCAGCATTAAACACATAGCAACATTACGAACATTTCTCAACAATGTATAACTAGTTATGACTTCACTGGATGATGCAGCACCACGAGAAAAACATACCTGAAATGTCAGATCACACAACAGCAGCAGAACTATGTGAAGGATGGGCTGTGATGCTAGAAGTGCCACCAGCCATCTTGTAAGAGCAGGTTTTGCTGCCTGGTGCTGCGCAGCGATGCAGTTTTCCCTCCAAGCCATGACCTGCCTGGTGGGCTGGGTTGAGCTGCTGTGTCTCCTGTCCACAGCTGGGTCGATCATAGAACAATAAAATATCCCAAGCTGGAAGGGACTTTCAAGGATTGTCAATGCCAGCTCTGGGCTGCACACAGGACCACCCAAAAATCAGACTGTATGTCTGAAAGCACTGTCCAGACACTCCTTGAACTCCAGCAGTGAGGGCCGTGCCCACAGCCCTGAGCAGCCCGTTTTATGCCCACCGCCCTGTGGTGCAGACCCTTTCCCTAACCCCCAGCCGCCCCTCCCTTGACACAGCTCCATGCCGTTCCCTCAGGTTCTATCATTGGTTATCAGAGAGAGCACACCAGCACCTGCCCCTCACTGGCTTGGCTCTGTGCAGACAACTAAGTATACTCCAAAGAAGATCTTCAGTCAACTTAAACAATTTTGGTAGCAACAGGATTGTTCATTTTTTAAAATGTTCTCTCAGGAAAAAAAAAATAATAAACAATGACTAGAGTGTTTAAGAGCTCACCTTTTTTTAATGACTGAACAAGCAGAAATGATCAGCAAGACTCCTGAATTCCCAGTGTAAGTCATTATCAGAGCAAAGGAAGCAATATAGAGATGACCTGCAGGAGGAGGGGCTCTGTTACAAGTATTTATTCAACCAGTCCTGCTTTTCTGCTTCAAACAGAATAAATTTTATGTCAAAATGATCCTTGAAATAGTTTGGTGGGGTTTTTTTGTTTGTTTGTTTTTTGTTTTGTATTTCTGAATGTCAAGCTTCTGTTTGGTATACACCTTCTGGTTCAAAAACTGCTTTTGCATTTTTCAGTTGGTGTGAGACCTGAAAGGCTTGCAGGGAACACGCGCCCTGCAGCAGCAGCTGAAAGTGGCCTCAACCATGCACAATGGCACTGGAGAGGCAGGCATAGGCAACTGCATCATATCTCAAACCTCACTGTACGTAATAAACATTTGGACCCGCAGCACACGTGGACATCTGTAAGTAGGGGCCTTGTTAGCTACAAATATGGATATCTTATAGCTGCCTAACATACACACTACATACGTACTTGTATCATGTACTTCTGGATGAAAGTGCCAGAACAATTGATTTGGGCTGAATCTTAACAGAGCTGCCACATACATCTGAGAACAGTGTCTAGAACTGCCTGTCCAGCAGGACAGTGGTCTCCTGTAGGTCCTACCAGCTCCGTGTAGGTATTTGGGATCTTCCAGGTGAGCGTGGGCGGCACCAGCACCATTTGGCAAACAGACAAATCTGGTCCCATGTGCCAACAGTGGAGAACTTCTCCATGCTCTCATGAGAGAGCTGGGGAGCTGAAGGGCCCAAATGCAAAAGCAAGCACCATCAGTGTCATTTCCCCAACACAAGGTTTTTGCTTTTAGGAGACCCTTCCATTGGGACCTGCACCTCCCACAGTTCAAATAGGAGGTTCCTGGCACAGACGGATCAAGCAGTTTCTCTTCCAAAAAGGAACCAGAGTCCTTTTGGGTGGGCAAGGATGACTGGAGACAGCTGGTCTAGAGGCAGCAGATCATAGAAGGGCTGAGGGTAGGTAGGGCCCAGCTGCCAGCATCTTTGGGCAGGGGACCATCACCACTCTCCTCCTTCACCCTCCACAGCACCCAGTCCACACACCAGAAGAGGGAGTGCAAAGTCTACTCACAAAGCTGAGCACAAATCCCTGGAAGATCTCAGTGCTCCCTAGGTTTCAACGTGCTTAATTTACAGAGGAAAAAAAAGAAGATCTCCAGTAATTATTCCCTTCATATTTCTTGTCCCAACACTGGTGAAGAAGAAAAAGCAGAAGACAAACTCCTGGTCTGCACTTACCAGCCCTGCTCATGCAGCGTGAGGACTGGTGGGTAAGGGTGGCTCTGGGCCAACAGTACGCTCATTCATTGTGCACCAGATTAAAAGCCAAGGAGGAATGAGCATACAGTGTTGGCATAAGGCTTCTATTGGGCTGTTTTTCCCCAGTGGAAAGGTGTTGGCACATTAAGCCCTCTGAAGCTCGACATGCCTGTCCCACAAGGAGCTTGGGTGATGCACCATCAGAGGGGTAGCTTGCAGTGCAGCTGGGAACTTGAAAACAAGTACTCACCATGGTATGTAGACTTTACACTTTAAATCATCTAAAAAAGAAAAATGATACTAAGAGAAAACTATCTATAAAAACCTTCTCCTTCTTCCAGTTACCAGCTGTGTCAAGGGAGAATATAAGGAGTTCAAAACAGTGTTAGTTGAGCAAAGCGCAGGATCTAAAGTGCTTCTTCTTCATGGAAGTCCATGTATGTTCATGGCAGTTCATGTATGTCCAGAACCTCCTGGATTTAACTAGCTAAGAAAAGAAGGAAAGAAAACAAAGGGAAGATAAAGAAATATACAGTATTTAAGGGTTTATTTTCTTCCCGTCAGGCCTACAGATAAATGGTTCATATTTCTATACCACAGAGAAACATAACAGATGATGGATGGAGAATATGAATCTCTTTGTCCTCTTCCACCCATTTTGCTCTGACCGGAGCAGAGGAGTTTGTCCCTTCAAGAACATGTGTAAACCTGTTTTATTTCTTTCTGTTAAAAAATGAAGTGATTGAGATCAAACCAACAGCACGAAGTCCTGTCGGGGTAGTGTGACCCACCTAACACAAATGGGAACCAAATGTTCATGCAGAGCTGAAGTCCTGGCCACTGGGGCACTGCAATACTCACTGTCATAAAAGGATTAGCGGAAGCACAGCAGCACATATGGGACGTGGGTGTGCTGTGACCCTGTGAACCACAGCTGCCATGTCCCTAGAAGAAAATATTTCATTCTTCTGGCTGATGAAGGCAGAAATTTCACTTAAACTGGCTAAAATGACTTTCCAAGGATAAACTATCAAACATTTTTCAACCTGTTGATTTTGCTATTTCCTTCTCAAGTTTCCAGCCACCATTTCAACTGATGAAAAAATTCTGTCTACATTTTTTTTCCCAGTGACACTCTTCATGACGGAAACAAAGCGAGATATGCACACATACCAACAAATAAAGATAAAAGCATACTACAGAGGTCAACTGAAATACTTGTTATTGTTAGTCATTTGATAGAGGTGGCTCATCACTGCACCAGACAGCACAGGATGCTTTCAGACGGGCAGGTAAGCATCCATCTGTAAAGGGAAAGATTATGGGTGACGTATATCTATGCGGTCCAGTAGAATACGTGCAAAAGCAAACTAAGCTGGTGAAAGGAAAACCCATAAAATGCGGCCAAAAAGTATAAGACATCAGAAGGATTGTAATGTGGCCAAGTACCTTGTTTAGCCAACATTATTCAGGCAACTGCCTTACTTGCTTCTATCAGAGGAGGAGAGCACTGTGGCACTTTGGGCACTGAGTACAGAAACGCCCACAGTTCCCACATTCCCAGTTGGTGATGCTGGGACAACGCCTCACAGCAGCCATGAGAAGGTGAAGTTCTACCTCTTGGAGGCTGGCCACAAAGCTCATTTAAAGCTGGAGAGGCTCATCATCACAGAATCACAGAATCACAGAATCACAGAATCACAGAATCACAGAATGGTTTGTGTTGGAAGGGAGCTCAAAAACACACACACCCCAACCCCTGCTGTGGGCAGGGCTGCCCCCCACCAGCTCAGGCTGCCCAGGTCCCCATCCAACCTGGCCTTGAGCACCTCCAGGGATGGGGCACGACAGCTTCTCTGGGCAGCTGTGCCAGCGCCTCACCGCCCTCTGGGGAAGGAATTTCCACCTAACAATCAACCTAAATCTCCCCTCATATCTCCTGGTGGCACTTCCCATTCAAGCTCTCATCGGAGGTAGTCTTTTAGGGAGCATTTTTGCTGAGAATATCTCAGCAGGGTCTCTGCTTTGCACCATTTCCAGGCCTGTTTTTCCCAAGAGCCAACAGTGGAGGATCTCTGATATTAATGTATACCTGAGAATTTACCAATTTTGTCTTTAAAGGTATCGATCATTTTGTTACAGTTAAAATGGCCATGTTTAGTTGTAGAACTAAAGAAAACCTCTGAAAATTTCTGACCAGCATGTTGGCATCTCTAACACGGGCAGGGAACTATCTAATCTACAATTGTATAAAGGAACACTTAGGAATGGCAAACAAAGCATTTACTAAATAACAGTTATTCAGAAAAGATCTCAACGCAATCATCAAAGATTATAGAGACAAGAAATAATTTGAGTTAAACTACTGGCAGAACTTCTTCTGACTACTAATGTAATTTCACTAAAGATAAGTGTTTCAGAATGGTAAAGGGGCTGAGCCAGGAATTAGAGTACAGTCTAGGCTGGACTTTGCAGAGAACAAAGGGAAATCCCAAGGCAGAAATGCTCATATTAGGGCACCTGGCCAGTACTCCCAGCTTCTGAGGCCTCCCTCTGACTCACGTAGTTCCTCTCTGTTTCCCCTTTTGCAGGTGGCCTCCTTAGTGCAAACAAATCTGTGTTACGTGAATGTGGCCAGTTTTGCTGCTTAATGAGTACCTTTGGCAGAAAGGTAAGGGCAGCTGGTTTGTTGTTCAGAAACCAGGCCCTTTCATACAGAGGCCTCAGGTTTCCCACATTTCTAAAGTTCTCTTTTGTTATTAAGGAGATGAATAAAGTGGTTATAAACCTCTCCAAACAAAATCCTGCTGGCCCAAGACTATGATCTAGGAACAACATTTGTAGAATGAGGCAACGATGGGTTCCAGCAACATTAAACTTGTCATTTATACATAATTCAATCTTGCTATCCCTCCCATCAGCAGTGAATGCTGCCATCACAATGCCCTTGACTGCAAAGTGCTGGGGCTGTGGGGCTGGGAGCACAGCCAAGTCAGGGCTCAACACAGCAGGGCTCTAGGGATGTACAAGATATCACATAGCAAAGCTCCAGGAAAGCAATAGACCCTGATCTCCCCAAAAGCCTCCTATGGTTCTGTAGCTGAGCTAGCTTGCTGTGTGTGCCATGCGGAAATGGCTGCCGGTTGGGTTACTGCTGGAGTGGCCAAATATCACCAGAGGCAGCAGAGTGTCCAGGATGGTCTGGTACTATTTCCCTTCACCCTTCTGGAGGGATCCACGGGGGAAGGGCTGCCTGGTGTGGTGGTTTGCTTTGGGTGTGGGTTTTGGAGGTTTGCAGAGGGTAGACAGCCCCTCTCTACCACCAGGTTTACATGCACAAGTCTTTTCTCACCTGGGTGAAAAACCTCTCTGACCTCTCAGCACTGGCTGACAATCCCAGAGCACGTGTCTGTGGCTATTTTTTTACTGTTTTGCAGCCAGTATCCATGTAAACCTGCACTTAAGAGTCTATTTCGCTAGCACAGATGCATTCCCTTCCTTGAGAAGGGGTAAAAGCCCTCAGGACATCTTTGATTGTCTCACTGAAGCTTATCCCAGAGCAGTATTCATTTGCACTGACACCAGCCCTTTCCGTTCCCTGCCCTTCCCACACACCAGCACCCAGCTGGCTGAAACCGAGCCCAGCAAACTGCGTGTTTCCTTTTTATATCTATTCTTAATCGTAGCCCCTTCATCATTAGTTCCCACAGGACCATCAATAGCATACTTGTCTGACACAGACAGCTTCACTGCTATAAATTCTCCACAGCCCATTGAATAGAGACTTTTTAATTAGGTTTCAGAAATTTTCCATTAGTAGAAAGACACTAAGAATTCAGGTCTTACTTCTGAAAAGCAAAGTATGTTAGAGATGGCAGTGGCTTGATTTATAGAAATATTAATATTCTCATCCCTCTATTTATGGGCATGAATTAAGAGATGTTTTGCTAGTAGATGGAAACATGTTTGTCAGTTGTGCTACAAATGAGAGCATACAAAGTATACTCTCAGGAATTCACTGCATTCTAGTAGGATGCTGAAGCCCAGTTCTAGGGAAATTACCAGTAACAAAAGACCCTTCCTCTCCATCACCTTCTGTCATCTTCAGCCATACACACACATAGTGAAAGCTGTTTGCAGCATAACGCTTATGTCAGAGCCTCATTTGCAGGCTCCCAGGGCACCTCGAAGGCATCACCCTCAGCAGCCCCACATGCTGACTGAACAGGCCCAACATCAGCCAGGCTTTCTGATTTCCCAGTTCAGCTTTGGACCAAACTTTGGCTTGGTCCTCAAAGAGAAGTTTGCATGAGATGATGGAGAGCCACAGGCTGGTCTCTCCCTACAAAGGATTTTCCTTGGATCCCATCAAGACCAAGACACTTGTTTACAATGCTCTCTGGTCAGTTCATATAATTTTTTGCCACTTAATTAATACTGATTAACACTGATCACATTTGTAAACAGAGCCTGGAACCTAAATATCTCCCGAACTTTAATTTTTTGCCATGGTGCCTTTTGATTGCCCCTCTGTATAGAAAGATACCCACTCCTGAGATAGTTTATGCTATAAATATGTCCTGAAATGGGTAAATTACATTATAATATACTTCTGATTTTGCCTGTGTGGGAAGAACAAAAACATCTTGGAAAGGGAACAAAAATTGTAAGGGAAATGCTTTACTTTCCCTGCTAAAATGTTAGGAGATTTTGGCTTTGAAGGGAGGAAAATATTCTTTCCCTTCCTATCTCTTTCCAAATCTTTACAGTTCACTTCACATGCTCATTCTTTTTAAAATCCTTAGAAGGAAAATTTCGAAGGAATTTTATAGCTAGCCTTCTTCTTTCTTTTAAAATTAAAACAAAAAAAAATTACTTATTTCTGTCATTATTTTGCTAATACCTTTGAAGAATTTTACCACATGGTTTTTTTCTCTGAAAGTTCTCCCATCTATTTTTTTGTATTTTCTATCTAGCATTAGAGTTTAATATTTCTCCTATTTTTTGTCTATGTTTAATTGGTACAGAACAAACACCTTCTCCATTCACTACTGTCAAATAGTTAATGGATATTCATAACAGCAATATTTTCACAAATATAAAAAGAGCAATAATTTAAAATTGCTAAAAGCAGCAACAGTTTTGGCTCCGCTGTGCCACCACACCACAGTAGGTATTTTTGCTCGCAGCCAGCCCACGTCATTTCCTGCTGCTCCAAACAGTTGATCTCAGCACATCAACATATGGAGCTGGTGATCAGGCTCAGTATCTCCCTGCCCCTGGTGAGAGGTGCTGGATGGATCCTGCCCCTCGTGACTGCACCAGCTAGCTTCACTCCTTCCCTCCTCACTGAGGGAGGAAACCATCACAGGAGAACCATCCCTTCCTTTGTCAGTGGCGTCTTTCTTCCGGTGATCACAACTGATATGCAGGACTGGGTTTGCTTTGAGTTCAGGTGAATTTCAGAAGCATCTCCATTCATCACGGCATTTTTCATTCTGCAAAGTGGGACATTTTTAACAGATTTAGAATTTAAACCAAGCTGTATTATCTTGATTTTGAGCTTTGCGCTTTCAGCGTGTGATTAAACTCCAAAATTTAGGACAGTTTGAAAAGATTTTCCTAAAAATATAACAAAAAGCACAAGAAGTAATCATAAAATCATAGGATTGGCCAGACTAAGCCACACTAGATCCATTTTTATTCCTCATCTGATACCAGACATGGCCAGTCATGGATGCTTACAGGAAAGCTTTAAGAAGGAGTACAGACCAATCTTTCTAGTAGGTCATCCCAGACAAACAAGCAGAAGTTTAGAGCCTTCTGAAGACAGCATTTATACCTTGAGCATCATATCTTGAGCACTACCAGTGGTCCTCTGTGCTGGGTAGAATCATCTGTCTTACAGTCCTTGCACATCCCTGGCCTCCTGCTTCTGGAGAAATGAATTCCAGACCAGTCATACATTATATTCTTCTCATGTGCAGCTACAGCCTCACTGTTTCAGTGACTGACTTTCTCATTTTTGTATTCTGAGGAGCAGTGAGCAACATGAGCTGAAGGCCAGCCAGCATCCTGTTCTAAATAGCAGCAAGAGTTGATGCCAAGGAAAGAGGTAAAGAGCGAGTCAGATGGGCAGTGACACTTCCCCGGATTCTTCCAACATCCAATGATTTTCAGCTTACGCTTTTCTTGAGATAGACTTACAGCCCAGAACAAATTTTCTTCTACAGATTTTGATCACTCTCCAGATCCATGTGAAACTTTGGCAGATGCAGGATCCTGCAGGAGGAAATTCCACAGCTTGTCTACATCCTGTCCACTTGCCCATCTTCCTTCTCCCACTTCGAATGTTCTTCTCAGATGGTCAGACTTTTGTATTCGGTGAGACAATGAGCTAGTGGTATATTCCTCTGCCTTGTGTGACTTTGTAGACCTTGCAGCCTGGATAGACCCAACCTACATGGTCATTTCTGGTGTGGATGCTGTCCTACCCTACCAGCTTTCTTTCATCCTCATGACTGGACTTGTTAGAGGTTGGAGACTGAGAAAAGGGCATGAGAAAAGCAGATGTACCATGAGTTTATAGGATTGCACAACAATGTATTCCTTTCCATGTGCTATCTCTTCCCTAACCACTGCTAACTGCCATTTGATTTCCTCAGTTGCTAAGCACTGAGTTGCTGTTTTCACAAAGCTCCCTCTCCTACTCCATATGCCAGCATCACACACTGCACTCACTCACAACCAGGTGATAAGAACTAGCTCAGGGCCATCATTTTGTCTGAAGAGTTAGAGTTGCTCCTTTCCCAAGTGAGCAGTGCTTCATGTTTATGGGCAGTATCAACTTCAATCTTACCCTGCAGTCATTCAGTTCTGTGAAATCCATCTGTGTATCTGCCTCATATCTTCACCACCATGGTGTTGCCAACAAATTTTACCCTCTCCCACCATTTCGAGACAGTTTACAAGTTTGTTATGATGCAAAGGTTCCAGCATGGCTACTTCTGGCCTTTCCCTTCAGTGAAAACCATTCGCTTACTCTCACATTGCTACCTTCTTTCTTATCCAGGCAAACACTTCTCCTTCTGGCCTGTGACAACTTAGTTTCTAAGTTTCTGCACTCTCCTAAATCTGGGTCCATAGCTGATTGCTTCCAAGCCTGGGACTTTTCTCGGCATCTCTTCAAATTGTGTTTTCTCCTTTTAATGTGGGGCATCCAGAACCTCACAAAGGGATGCAGGCATGGGCTCAGCAGGAACTGCAGTGGTGTCAGAGTTACTTTTGCCACTTTGCACTCAGTCCCTTTTCTAATAACAACTAAAACTCATTTTGCCTTCTTGACACTTTGAATATTCAGTTGGTGTAACCAAAGCAATGCAGAGCTCTGTCTGAGTGACAAGAGCTAATTTACAACCCATCTTTGTGTTTACATATAATTAAGTTATTTTTCTTCCATGCACTTTGCTTTGCAATTACTTACTCTGCCTTTCACTTGACATTTATCACTCTTGTAAGATATTTCTATAACTCCTCAGTTACCTGCACTTTTGGAAAAATATGACAAATAATTCTGAATCATCTGCATATTCATCACTTCATTATTCACCAACATTTTCTTATCATTTCTGAGTTTGTTGAACAACAAAAATCCTCTTCTCCTCTTTGTGATAACTAACCTTTGTCTCCTATCTCAGAAGAAGTTGTTTGTTTATCTCTTTCTGATTTACCTCCATGCACTCATTCTTTTTTTCTGTTTTCTTTATTTGGTTCAAAGCCAAAAAAAGGCCCTTTTTTCTTATAGTAGCTCCCTTTACTTTTTTGTTTAACTCCTCTGGGTCTGTGTGCATGCATGAGGACCTTTTTTTTTTTTTTTTTTTTGGGGGTGTGTGGGGGTGGGTGGG
>JAOWBP010052829.1:0-12225 GCA_028571105.1 Tragopan temminckii
CATGTGTTAGTTGATTGTATGAGCCATATTATTATTAGAATACGAAATATAGAATCCAATGGAATTAGGAATCCAAAGAGCAAGAGAGAGGGAGAAAAACACAGAAAAGAAGAATATTCTGGTATAGTAACTAAGCAAACAACACCAGTGAAAAAAATGCCAGCAAAAAAACATTTGCACACTTTGAAGAATTTTTTTCTCTTGCTTTCACTAAAAAAATTTTTTTCCAATTTTAAAATGTGAGGTGATGGTGGTGGTGGGGGTATTTTTTTCATTATTTTCCAATTATTTATGTTTGAATGAATCAAGAATATTTTTTTTGTTGGTGAATATTCTGGTTAAAATGAATTCATAGTATTGCTACCATTATTCAAACTAGACGGGGGTGTTGTTCCAAGCAAGTGGGTGTGTCTTTTTTAACCCTTTTCCCAGGATCATAGCTTCACTAAAAAACAAAAATTTCTATTTAAAAAACTACAACAACCTGTTGTATTTAAGGAAAAAAAACAAAAATATTTTTTTAGTTTATTAAATAATAAAAAAAAAAGAAAACCCCTTTATATCCTCGAATGGTTAATTGATTAATAATTAATTAATCAATGAAATGATGAAAAATAAAAACGCACACACACAATTAATCTTTTTTGCTCTCTCTCCCTCTATCTCTTGTGATTAACAGCAATCATTCATTCGTACATTCGTTTGTTCGTCAATCATCATTCATTAAATGTATATTTTTAAGTATTTTAGTAGTTTTTTATTGTGCAATGCAATAATTATTTTAAGGACAGAGTCCTTGAAATTAACAAAAACAAACTCTTCAATTACAAGTTGTTTTTAGTGTATTTTGCTGTGTAGAATGAATGAATCAACCAATGTTAACGAAACACCAAACGAAGCCGACCAGCTGCTTTTGGTTGCATTTTTTTACGACCAACAATTTCGCGCGAATCATCGAAATGGTGGAAGCATTTCTTTTCTGAAGAACTTTGTCGACTAGCTCGTTCTTGCTCTCCAGACGAATGCTTGCCAACTTAAAATGAAAGATGTCGACAAAGAAGAAGAAGGCGTTGCCGAAGCCAGACTTTGAAAACGAGCAAGCGACAAAAATAGCGCAACATGAACTTAAAAAGTAGCAAAAAATAGCTTGTTCGTTTGCTTATTCAACCAACCAACCAAACATGCACGCAAGCTAACGTGTGCTGGTGTGCTCGTAACACGAGCCAATTCGGTTCGTTATTTCGTTCATCGTTACGAAAAGGCTGGCGCCAACTGGCGGGCCTAGTTGAAAGTAAATTTTCGTAAAAAAAGCTAATCGATCAGGAACCCAGGTAAACCAAAAAAATAAAAAGGTAAAGATTTGGATATGTTTGAAGATTAGTGGAAAAAATGAATCATCTCCAAAGGAACATTGTCCAAGAGATCATTAAGCCAAGAACAGAAAAAATTTATTTTTCATTCAGAGAATCTTTTTTTTGGATCCAATTTTGTTTCGTTTTGGATCATCCATCATTTTCCAGTTGTTCTCTAGTTGTTCGTATACGAATTCGTTTCGTACATTCATTTGCCATAGAATTAATGAATGTGTTTTTTTTTCTTGTTTCATATTTATAATTATGAATATTCATAATAAACACAAGGTGAATGAATGGAAAATATTCAAAATGAGAATCAGGTATTTTTTCTGGTTGTGTATTATATTCTTAATATTATTCGCCAGGTATATAGCTTCCTGGTCATATAGAGAAATGAATGATGGCTCAAACTAAATGGCCAAACAAAATGAATGAGTCAAACAACAACTATGAAACTATGATGATGAAAGAGAACAACCGGTATGCTATTATGATAATCGGACTGTTATTAATTGGTCTAAGCTGGGCTTGTTGCAACATTGCACCACTTGACCAGTGTCCCAAAATAAATAACAGTGAGAAAGCTATAGACACACACACTCAAAGAGAGAGAAGAAAACAATCCATCTTTAGTAAAGAATCCCAAAAACCAGGTTGTTTTAGGATTCTGGGTTGCATTTCAGGGAACCACTGTAACCACAAAATGGATTCTGGGAACTGAACAACATAGAGTGGAGAGTGGAGAAGAGTCGACGTCGTCGTGTTCAAAAAAACCATTTTTCATTAATTACATATCTTTCCCAAAGCTCACTCTCTTTCTCCCTAGATTCTGGATCAACAACAACGATTTCCATTTATGCCACGCCTACCACTATTATAAACAACTAATATTCATCAACGTTTGATTGGTTGGCATGTTTTTTTGGTGTTGTTGGTTGGTTGGAAACCTGTGACACTCTTAAAAAATTTGAACCAAAAAAAAGAAAAAACCCATTAACTGAAAACGCCTGCCATCTGGTGAGCGATTCAAAGACAATTTTCAAATTTTCAAATACAATTCCGAAACAACATTAACCAGAAAAAAAATGATCTGTTAATGATGATTTGAAATGATTTTTTATGGACATCCGGCACCGGGGTTAATCCAGGCACATTGGTTTTGTGTGTGTGCTGCTATTATTATCCAAGAACACAATTCCATTGTCAAATCATCATCATCATGATGAAGAACAATTGTAGCAATATTATGATAATTATTATTTTATGGACAACAACAACATTTTGTGCGTTTGTTACAATGTTGCAATATTTTATGGCTCCACAAATAAAGTGAGAGAGAGGATTTTTATTGCTGGATCATCATCAACATCGTCATAAAAAAATAATCCATGTGTTCTTCTCTCTCTGCCTAACTCTATCTATTTTACTCTGTGTAGGGGGGATAATAAAACTAAATGATGGTTGTTGTACAATAATTCTTCTTCTTTTTTTATTATTAAATGATTTAAATTTGTATATAAAAGAGGAGAAGGAGGAGGAGCAATAGTTTGACAAGTTGCGCCATCTTTTTTTTGTTGTTGTTGGAATCCAGCTAAAACCAAACCAAAAAAAATGATTTGTTTACGTTTGTGGTTGGACTTGCTGCTAGAACAGCAATGTTGTTTTTATTTTTTGGCTGATATATTTTTGCTGCTACCACCACCACAAAAAACACACAAACAAACCAAATTTGAAGCAGGGTGAGAGAGTGAATAACGAACATGAACATACCGCTACAACTGTTTGTGTGTGAAACAACCAAGAAAAAATTGCATCCTCATTCATAAATCATTTTAATGCCGCTACCACCACCACCACCATTCACCATTGGCTGGCTTTTCTGGTGTTTGTAAACAAAATGCCTAGTAGTGTCATCTTGTGTCATTTTCAAGAACCAAATTTTTTACCATAATGAACAACATAGAAAAAGTGATACAAAATGGCTACTATGGATTCAGTTTTTAACGGGTGCTTATTATTATCAAAAAGAACAAGAAACGACAGCATCATTTTGTAGCAAATGAGCCGAAATAAGTGTGAGCTATTGCTTTAACACACTCAGAAATAGGGAATGAGAGAGAGAGCGAGATGTTTTTTGCTGTTTTAGAAAGTTGGTTAGAAGTTGTTGTTTTTTTATATTTTCTTAAAATGTTCAAGAAAAAAAATATAATAAATTAATTAATTTCCGCATTTATTAATGAGTCGTTAAATGTTGTTTATATTTGTTTGCTTATTTTTTTCATTCATTCATTTAATATTTTTTTTAAACAGAAGCGACTAAAATATAGCAGAAAATTTTTTTTGAAAGTTGAAAACAACATCTTAGTATTAGAAAAAATATGTAATCATTTTATTTTTGTAAAAAAATTCTTTTTTTAACCCTTTTTTCACACACACAAGTGCAAAACCATCATCAATGAAAAGTAACAAGTAAAAATCATTTGGCTTCTTGCTTGGTTGGTTAGTTAATTGGCTGGTTGGTTGTTCATTCTTCTTGGAAATGGTCCTATATTATTATTATTATTCTCTCCCCAAAGAATAAAGATCCTTAAAGGATCCTATAGCATAAGTGAGTGAGAGAGAGAAAGGATACCAAAAGAGAATGAAGCGAATATTGTTGCTGATCATCATCATCATCATTGTCCATTGTGGTTAATCGTTTTTTGATGATGATTAGCAGCAGTCAAATAACAACATCCAGGTACAGCTTTTTTTTGAAAAAAAGAAGAATCTTGAATGTTGCTTTTTTTCGTTGAATCCAATGAACCCATTCTATTCTTGTTTGAAGAAGATCCTTGAACAAGTTTGAACAAGGATGGTGATGATGATGATGATGATGATTTTTGATGATGAAGAAGAAAATGAAAAAAAAGAAGCCGGCAAATTAATGATTTGGCCTTTTCTTGTTGCTTGTTGAATAAAAGAAGAAGAAGAAAAAACATCCAAAATTAGTCAATAATTCTATAAGATGCAACTCGCTGGATTCTGGATACTAAGCCAATAATGAATAATAACAAAAATAATGGAAGATAGGGAGAGCGAGTACCCACCAGCCGGATGGTCATCATCGATCATCGACCAATAATAAAATTTCTTGTTTAATTTCAACTTGCATTTACCAATCAATCAATCTATCAATCAATCAAGCAAGATGGTAGACATGGAAAAAAAAGAAGAGAGAGAAAAAGAGATATATTTTTTTGTTAAAGTGATTGCTTCAAGCAATTAGCTTGCATATGTTGATGAAATGTTTCTTCTTATGTTATTTTAGTAGTTGTTGTGTTCCTATAATTAAGATTTTAGCTTGATTGGAATAAGTTGTCTTGTCTTGTAACCTTGTATCTCCGTGTGTATTTGAACATTCAAACATCAAAAAATATATAATTCAATTCGTAGACGAATCAAATTACAGGGATTGTGTGTTTGTGTGAGTGAGAGATCGAGAAAGGCTGCTCCTTTTCGAAAAAGAATTTTTTTTGAACAAAAAGTTCAATCATTTTTGTCTTTTCCACAATGTGGCTATAAAAATGATTATGCAAATAATCATGAACCACTCCGATGTTTATTTGATTCTTGTTTTACGAACAAGAAAATGGTATTAATTGTTGTTTTGGCTGAACAACAAGAAAAAAAATCTCAATTGAAGTTCAATAAACCAAACAGCGAATGGTGTGTGCTGATTTCGTATGTTGAGTATATAGACCGCCCTCTTTCTCTCGATGCTAAACTGCTTGTATATGTGTGTGGATGTTGAGTAATACAGGCTGCCTATATCATAACCGTTTTATATTTTTTGTTTGTGAAGCTTTCCTAAAAGCTAACCGAAATTTACAAACATCAACAAACAACAACAAAAAAATGTTTCAAAATTTCAAAACTAAGCTTGAATTGTTTGTTTTTGGCTTTCAATTGAAAAACAATTTGCTATTTTGGCTAGGTTTCGAATGTATGTGAAAAGCATTGAACATTTTGATGTTTAGAAGCCTAGTGCTCAATGACACAGGACAGTTTGGACAATTGATGCGCACACCATCTCCAAAAGCAATATTATTGTTCTTTGGACAACAAAAAAAATAACATCAGAAAAAAAACGCAACAAACTTTTAATAGACCCGAATTGTCCAAACATACACACTGAGAAAAAAACTTTGCTTTTGTTTGAAATTTTTTTTTGTAAAAAATTGTCTGATGATGAAGAGAAAATGGACCGAAAAGTATCCGTGTGTGTTTTTTGGGGATACCGTTTAACAATAACATGAAACAGGATCATTTTTTGCTGTTGAAGACCTTCTTCCAACTATTCGACTAACTATTGGACTGTAGAAGAGTGCCTCTTTTTAAGTGATGATTTATCCATTTGATTGGATCGTGATGATTTCTTTTCTCTGTATGGATGTTGAAGGTCTGGTCCTGAAAACAAAAAACAAAAAAAAACAGTCTTGTTGCTAGGATTTTAAGCTGTGTGTTTTTTTTCTTGGGAACTTGTCTTGTTGTAATCGCCATCATCATGATTGGTCTCTTGTTGTCGAGTGTCCTTGTTTTTTGTTTGCTTGTCCACTGGACAATGTCCAAGCAGGAAAAAAATACTGGACAAAGCTTGGTACCAGAAAAAACAGCAATTTTTTGTTCTTGACCAATTTTGAATTGAATTCAATCGAACTGAATGAATGAATACCAATCTAGACAACAACAACTAAACACTAAATAACAAACAAGTAGAAGACGAAGATTAATTGCTTAAAAAAGCCAAAAGCGGAAAAAATCTTTTTTTTGTACGCGAGAGAGATCGAAAATTCCAAAATGAATTGGGAAAAAATAAGCTAGCTTACTCTGATGGTTTGCTTGATTGGCAGCCAAACGTTCAAATCCAATCAAAAAACAACAAGAGACGATAGAGAGAGAGAGAGACAAGAGAAAAATCCTGCCACCAACATCCAATCATCCAGCCCTAAATAACATTCAAACATTTGTTGCCAAATTGTAGCCAAATATAATATGCAAGCTTCAACAAAAACAAACCTATACAACTATTAGTTTTTTAGCCATACACCTTTGATTTGGACAGATTTGATTTATGTCTCATGCTGACCTGGTGTGTTTTTCTCTCTCTATAGTCAAAGTGACACAGACACACAGAGACAAGTTCAGACCTTAATTTTCTTTGGTCTCAGCAGCAGTCAAACTAGTCAAACTAATGCCAGCCATAGCGTTTGGAAATAAAGGAAGGAAGTATACCACGGAGCAGCAGCAGCTGTTGGTCTTCTTTTTCACAATGTGGTGTTCACAAAGAATGCTATGTGACAAACTCTATGAAACCTTTTTTTCAGTTGCACTATAGATCCTGGAAGCGCATGTGCACATTGGGATATTTTTTTTGGAACAAGCTTAATCCATACTATTTTGCTATATATTTTGAAGGTGGTGGTGGTGGTCGGATGTACTGATGTCCTATAGAACAAAAAAAAGGATCCACAGAGAAAAAAAATTTTGATGATGATAAAATGATGATGGAGTCTTTTTTTGGATCCATGGACATTGTTCCACCAAGAAAAAAAGACACCAAAAAACAAAAAAAAACCACACACAATGTCGTAGGCCATTTTCATTATTATTATGCTTCTCTATTGTTTGATAGCTTAATAAAAACTGCAAGAAGAAAAAAATACTGCAAACTAAAAATGATCCAGCCGACAGCCCAAGGAACCAAATAACAACAACAACAAGAATTTTGTAGAGTTGATGAGAGAGAGAGAGAGAGAGAGAGTTGGAGCTTTTGGTTGACTTGGTTGACTGGTTAGTTAGTTGGTTGGTTACGGACCATTTACCTGTTCTTCTTCGTCGCCGGTGTATTCTTGTTGTTGTTGTTCATAGTCTGGGATAATAATAAATTTCATCATCATCATCAAACAACATTTCTTGTGGTGGAAACTATCCCAAAAAACTAAAAGAAAATACTCCGACACACACACACACACACAAAGACGTAGATTATGCTAAAAGACAATGAAATCCAACCAAAAAAAAATTCTGTGGCTGGTCCCGAGAGCCAACCAACCAACCAGAGAACCTAGCGGACCAAAGAAACAACAAGAAAAATTCATCATTTAATTCAGAAAAGTATTTTTTGTTGTTTTTGGTGGAAACTTTTTTCTTTTTTTTTGGGAAAAAAGAAATGTTTTTAGGGGAACAAAAATATGATAAATGTAAACCACAGAACGGTTTTTTGTGCTTGCACTGTATGATGATTTATTTCCAATTAATTAACCAAAAGAAAGAAAAATGCTACCTGTGTTTTTTTCTATTTTTACCTGGACAAGTTTGAAAACGGCTGTAACGAGTGCTGTACTCATTTACAGGTTTTAGCTAATTTGATCACGATTATGTTTTGTGCGCGCGTGGAACACCGGGTTAAGAAATATGTTGTTGTTTTGGAAAATTTATGTTTGTATAAGAATAATTTTTTTCATAAAACCGAAAAAAAAGTTTTTGTTGGTTGTGTTTTGAATGAATGAAAATTTATGATTTGTTTGGCCATAAACAAGCGAAGAAAAACGACAACAACCCGATTTTAAGTTGCTACATCACTTCTTTTTGCTTGGTCGGTGGTTAGCAATAAATCTTTCCACCAAAAAAAGTAGTAAGAAATAACAAGAGAGAGAGAGAAGTTGCCAGCCATCCAGGACCCTTTTTTTTATTTAAAAAAAATATATAAAAAGATATTTTGTGTCAAACATAAAGTTTCTTTCTATATTTTCTTTTTCTAAGCTATTAAATCTTGCCGAAAACACAAGCCATTTTTTCATGTATTATGACAACTCTTGAGAAAAGATTCTTTTACTTGAAAGTTTTTGTTTCCTACCAGCAAGTGTTCAACAACAAAAAATATTATTTATATGACAAGCTTTAAGTTGTTGTTATTTATTTATTTATTCCATAACTAATAACCCAAACATTAGGGTTTGGGTTCATAGGGTTCTTTTTTGGGCCCACACACACATACATACATACTTGACATTAAACCCTTTTGTCAACCTACAAAACATTTACATGGCTAATTTGGTCCGGTGTTTGGGTGCTCAAATAATAATTCATATTTTTTTTTGACTTGCCGACAAAGAGTTAAAATGACTTTAATGAAACAAGGTTCTAGGACCTTAGAATCTAGGGTCGTTGTGTATTTTTTGCTTGGAAACTTTTTAGGTCTGCTGAGTTTTGTTGGTTAGTTTGGTTGATATTGGGGACGATCCAGAAAAAACAAGATTGATTCTTTGGTTCAGCACCAAATGTTGTTTTTTCTAATATAATAAATTAGATAAAAAGAGAAAAAGAGAGAATTATTGATCATTTTGGCAACAACAGCTCGTTCGTTGACAGAATCAGCAATCTCTGAATTTTTTTTTCTTTCTCTCTTGTGTGTGTTTTGGCGCCATGTTGGAACACAAGGGACACACACACAAGCACAAACACAAACGAACACGTGCCAACACCAAAATTGATCACAACACCAGAATTGATCAGCACGCTTCAGAATCTTTCTCTTTTTGTTGAATCAATTGAATCTATAATTCAATCATCACCCCTGAATCTTAAACGACATACACACAAACACACTCGGAATAAGCAAAATGCTTACTCTGTCCCCTTGATTCAATCAATAATAAATTTCAATGAAATTAGAAAACACATAGAGAGAGAGAGATACTCAAACTTGCATGTAAGATCCAAAAAATAAACGTTCATAAACCTCGATTTATCAAATTAAAAATGAGGATTTTTTCTAATATAAAAAGAAGAATCAGAAAAAAATTTCTTTAATAAATTTTTATTAAAATTTTTTTTAATATTAAAATTAATAAACATTATCAAAAAAATTATTGAAGAGAATTCTTTTTATTTTTTTTTAATATTAATTTTTGAAGATTCTTTGTTCAAAGAATTCATATAAAAAAATCATTCAACCGATTATTCCAAAGCCGAATATGTGCCAAAAAATAGTGAACGTGTTCGTTGTTTTTTTATTATTAAAATTATTTTTTTCCGGTTAAGTTGTCCGGATGAAGAACAGAACAGTTTAATAAATGAAGGAGGAGGAAGAATATTCAAAGGTCGAGAACAAACGATAAATGATGATGATGAATATTGAATGCTCACTATAGAACAACAACAAAATTTTTAAAATACTAAAAGAGTCCTGCCCCGGGATTCTTGTATAGGATTCTGTATAGGGATGGGTTAAACAACCAAAAAAAAACTAAAACAAACAAGCAAAACGACAAATAAATAATGGCTGCCTGCTTGCTGTTTTTTTCTTGTTGTTGTTCTGGTTGGTTGTTTGCTTTTGGATGGGATGCTTATTCCAACAAACCCTTCTTTTCAGCATTCTAGAGTTTTGGGCGCCTGAATTCTCTCTCTCTCTCTCTCTCTCTCTCTCTCTCTCTCTCTCTCTCTCTCTCTCTCTCTCTCTGGCTCATTCTTCTTCTTCTTCCTCATTTTTTTCCATTCTTCTTTTAACATTGGGTTAACAAATGAACGAACGAATCAGCCAGTCAGCCATCGCAAGCCCAACCAACCAACTAGATTAATCTATCTTTTTCTATATTAAAAAAAATTCTAAAAAAACTAACAAAAACACACACACAGAAGAATGAAAAATATTTGCATTGCACACACACACACAAACACACTGTTTTTGGTTGGTTGGTTGCTGCTTTTTTTTGTGGAACACATGAAAAGTCATGGGGCAAAGGGGAAAGGAAAAAATCATTTTTTTCTTTTTTTGGTTGTTGGCCCTAGAATAACAACAACGAGAAAGGAGACATTAGTCACCCTGTCTCATTTACTTTGCTAGCTTTCTAGCGAGTGTGTGAGTGTGTTCCAACAATCTTTTAAATTAGTTTTTGAGCTGTTGTTGTTGCTGTTGTTATTTTGTATTTTTGAACCGATTCTTTGAAACTCTAAAAAGACAACACACACACAAGGGTACCAGAGTTTTTTCCTTTGGATGTTCTAGTTTTTTTCGGGGATTCAAAAATCAATCACTTTCAAACTTTACTAACCAAAAACGATCCAAGAAAAAGCAAACACAATGAACAATAGAATCCTAAAAAGAATAATGTTAGGATTCTTTTGGATCTTCTATATAATTTTTTTTAAAAAAAGAATGATGATTGTTTAATTTCATAATAATAAAAAGAATGAATGGATTCTTCTATAGGATCCTAAAAGATGGATCCTAGATTTGATTTCTCTCGCACTAAATCTTTTTCGTTTACAAAATGAAATGATTAAAGAGAGAAAAGATTTCTGATAAGATTTTTTTCATTAATTTTTGTTTCTAGTTGTTTGGATAACGAGACGCGTGTCCACTACGCCTTCTCTTTCTCATTCCTAACTCTAGGTTATTTTTTTGGATTCTATTCGGATCCAGGAATACACTCATTTGATTCATTGTGTTCAATTATTTCTATCTAGCTGTTCATTAACAATAATTATTGTTTGGCTAGCTATTTCAACAGAGAAAAAATTCACCAAAAAAGATTAATGGTACCGGAGTATTTAACATAGCAAAGAGTTGAATTTTGCCAGTTTGATTGTTTTGGTGAGAAAAGTTTTTTTGCTTTGGTGATTGAATCCAGAGATTTTCGTTGTTTTGGTAACAAAGTTTCTGTTGTTGAACACCTTTTACATCAATCACTCTAGAACAAGAGCAAGAGAAAGAATTAAGTGTTGTGTTAATTTAAGTTCTTTGGGTGAAACATCCAGGAAAAAAATGCTGGTCATCTACCAGGACACTAATTAACCTAAATAGATTAATCCAAACAACAAACAAACAAGACAAAAAGAAAAAACAGAACAAAACAGATTCCCGGAAATAAAATTGTTACTAAACGAAACATCTTTTTGTTTTCTCGGTCAACAAAACAAACAAACAAACAAATATTCTGCGAAAAAAAATTAGCTTAACCCAACTAACTCAACCTTTTGCTATGTTTTTTTTCATATTTTCTTGTTATTATAGTGGTACAAAACTAAAAGCTTACTCGCTTATGTTGCTTTGTGAACGCACACCTCTCTCACACACATACACACTCTCTCCCATAAATCATAATTGGCAATGGCGAAAATGCAAAGGACAGAACAAACAGCATAACAAAATAACATTGCCAAAAAAATATTTGTGAATTATTACCGCCGACATATATTTTTTCTATATGTGTTCTTGGTGGCATTTTGGTTGTTATCCCGGGGTCTTATTTTTTTGGAAGTTGTTCCAAAAAAGAAGGTTATTACGTTAAGAAATAGTAATAATAATACGATTCCTGAAATCCTGGCTCTCTCTATGTCAAAGAATATGTAAATTTTGTTTTGGTCGGTTCGAACCACCAAAAGAAAAATGAATTCTGGATTTTTCTGGTTTCCATTATTATTAAGGATTATAAGCCAGGAGATTAATCTTAGAAGAGAGAGAATCCTCTATTGAATCTTGATAGGAAATTGGAAATTTTCTAAAAACAAAATTTTAATATAAAAATATTCTTCTTTTTTGAAATGATTAAATTTCCGGTCAAACGAAAAAAAAACGTTTTGAATTTGAGTTTGTTTGAATTTTAATTGGTTCAAGGGAAATGCAGTTTCAAGATTTTTTTCATTCTAGGATACTGGACTAAATGCTTATATGTTGGTGTCGCATTATAAAAACATTTGCGTGTTCCAACAAACGAAAAACAACAACAACAACCACGAAACAACATCCAAAAACACGAAACAACAAAACCAGGAAAGGAACAACAATTTACATTTTAAATTTTTTTCGTTATGTTCCTCATCCTCC
>JAOWBP010052830.1:0-12224 GCA_028571105.1 Tragopan temminckii
TATAAAATTAAATTTAAGTTTAGTATTTGTGTTTTAGATATTTTTTGATGACGCCCAACATCATCAAACACAAGCAATGTAAAATGCAATTATTTGTGTTGATTGTTTAGGTTGATGTTTTATTTTTTGAAAAAAAGGATGCGCCCTAATGTTGTTGTTTGATTGGGGATGTTTTCCTGGCAAACATCACTCTAAAATCTAGTATTGCAACAAGCTTGACAAGGCTCAAACTAGAACATGAAAAAATATATTCATATAGCATTATTTAATAAGTTTATGTGAACTTCTCCACCCAATTTATTATTATTATTGTTATTATCTAGAAAATTATTTTTTCTCATCTAAACTTTTTTTTAAAAATATTTTTTTTTTGGTAGTTATTGCCTTGGTATATTTGAAGGAGCCTCTGAGGATATATGTTATTTTTTTTGTATACCAAGGATCCGGATATGTTGTTGTTGTTGTGTTTTGGATAACGCTCACATGCACATGCACAGGATCCATTGTCACAGGATATACAAAGAAATTGGTGTTTTTTTTTTGGTTGGCTGGTTGATGATGATGATCATCATCAAAAATGACAATGGTTTTTTCTGGTGATGATCATTGATCAATATATGAGACAACCAAAAATAATAAAAAAAATATAACGGCATAAGTCAATGATTTGTTGGTTTGGAGGGTTTTTTGCTGTTTGGATGAGTGAATCTATACGCATTTAAAGGATCCGGATACCCCCACACCAGACACCTTCAACCATCATCTATTATTATTCTTTCACAATCAAACAACCATAACGGTTTTATCTTTGAAACAACAAAAAATTTGACCAGAAAAATGTCAATGGACAATATAACCATGGACGATGACATCGCGCATGTGTATAAATGCAACAAATGTTTGCATGTGACCACTCCTGAAACAGGAAATTAAACTATAAGACAAGATATAAAAGTCATAGGACAAGTTTTTTTTTAAAAAAAAGGCGGAGCAAGGATCTCATCTTCTCTCTTCAAGCGCATCTTCTTTCGCCAATGCTAAAACAAGTATTTGGATGAAGATATTTTTACAAAAAACACTCGCACACAGAGACAAACATCATACGATGCGCATTTGTGTTTCTGAACCTATAACAAGAAATACAAGAAACTTTAGGAAGATTTAAACAAAAATTAGGGTTCAAAGGAGTTTAATTATCAAGCAACAAGTGTGTTGCGGCGACCAATAATGGGCTAAATTGCTAAACTTATTCTTTTGTGAAAATGGCTTCAAAGTTCATCTGTTTTTTAGTTATTTTAGCTAGTTTTTGTGAACAACTTAATTAATGCGCAAACACAAACAAACAAGCCATAGAAAACAAACTCAACTTGGTAGTTTTTGGCCATTTTTGGGGCCGACATGTAAGGAAATGTAGACATAAACAACATTCCATGTTGAGAAATTTAGAAGAAAAATCTCAGGTAAAAAACATAGGCAGACAGACACAGTCACACATTGACTCACCTTTGAATTTGAAGTTGTTTTGCGGATGCTTGGTTGTTTTGAGAAAATATCTCAGTCAAAAATGTATTTTTTCGTTGTTGTTGATGATGGTTGTTATGAATAACTCTTTAAGTATTTTACACCATCAGAAAAAACCTAAAAATCACAAATATGTTTGGTTGATTGGTGCCGCAATCGATTGGTTTCTCAAGCAACTAACAACACACATAAACGCACATTGAATTTTCTTTGTTTTTATAAAAATAATAAAACAATGGATTATTGTTTAGATAAGTTGATTGATTTGGTTTGGTTTTTTGGTGGCTGCTGATAAGAAAAATTAAAAGAAAACAAAGGGTTGCACCAAATTAATTTTTTTGATAAGAAAATTTTAAAATTAAAAAAAAAAGATTTAAAATTTTAAAATTTTTTTTGTTGAAGAAATCCGAAACGAATTTCTCGTTGACGTCAAGAGGATACAACAAGTGCATACAGGATCTGGTGTTGAATGAAACTAAATTAAAATTGATTTAGTTTTAGAAGAGAAATGGATTCTCTCTCTCCCTAAAATAACGACTCTTGTTGCATCGATTGCCTTTTTTCAATGATGGCTGGTTATGATGATTATTTAACCACAAAAAAGCAATAGAACATTCATTTGGGTTCATTCACATTTATAATGCAGGTTGGTTAGGTTATTTTATTTATTTGGTTTCTGGTTGTGTTTGTTTGAATTGTGGTTGGTTGAATTCAAATGTCGATTCATCCTGACATCACACACAGGTAATAACACAGGTTAAAAAAGAAGAAGGTGGTCGTATTAGTTGTGTGTGTGTGCGGGAGCCATCAACCAAACACAAGAATAAAAATCTACCACCACCAGGTCAGATGATCATGATGATGACCCGCCAAACTAGATGATAATGGTAAATAAATGGTAAAATGAGAAATAGTGAGAGAAGAGATCGACATACAAGTGAATTAACTAACTAAACTAAACTGAATGAGTGTTTGACTAACTAACTAAAAAAACACTAACCAAACTAACCAGCCGCCATAACCAAATGAGTGAACGAGAGAGAAAGAGAGAATTGCTTTACTCTCAGGCGCCTTGATATGATATTATTTATTATTATTATACATGACGATCATATATAATGGCTGCTGCTGCTGCTAAATAATGAACAAAAAAACGTCAGATGAGAATGGTGTTTGGCTGTGTGGCTGTTACAGGCATGCACATTTTGGGGCTGATGTGATCATCTAACCATCAACATCATCCATGGTGCACCAACACAAACACTACCACAACAACAACCACAACCACCATTACCAGCTATGCAAAAACCTAAAAAAGAGAGAGAAGATATTTTACCAACATACCACACACTCACACACACAAAAAACAATCCAAATGACAATATATCTAATAAAATATTATTAAAAAGATTGTTGTCGAAGCTTTTTAGATGAGCTACTGCTGCTGCTGCTGCTATTGGTGTCTCGTTTTCCTGGCGCAGTGGTGCTGGCTTCGACGGCACCATCTTTCCATTAGGTGTTTCCATACAGATGGTTTTATCCTTTTAGCACAGAGAGAAAGAGAGTTTATCTCTTTCTTTTTGTTACTGGTTTGTTCTTCCCCAAAACGCAATAATTTTTTTTCGAAAAAAGGAAAGTTTTACGAAAAAAAGATGATTGCGCATTGCAATATTGTTTTGGTTAGAATGATATAGCTTAACATTAGTTTTAGCTAGTCAATATTGCAATAAGATCCTAATATAGTTTTCCTTCTATAGAGAGACAAACTAGGAATAAAAGGCGTCCTTCATAAAGTTCTTGTAGGCTGATTCTGTGTTGGAGACAGAGAGAGTTTGGCCAACCAGAATCTTAGGATTCATGCGCCGCCAATCAAATGCAAATGGCAGCCTGGTTAGGTTCTCTCTCGCACACACAGACTCTGCATTTCTGGATCTTGTTTTTTTTTTTGTTTGGCTCCCTAAGATCCAAAACAAAAAAGTATCCTTCGCACTCTCCATAACGCAACCAAAAAGAATTATACCAGACAGCAAGAGAGAGAGAGACGGAGAGAAAAAAGAAGGCGTCAACCAAAAACAGAATTCTTTCTTTTCTTTGGTGTGTGTGTGTTTTGGGGCTTGTTGAAGAAAAATAGGCACACAGAAGAATAGTGGAAGAAGCAGCATTTTGTTTAATAAGAAGAAAGTAGGCTGGCTGCTTGGAAACAAGCAGAAACCTGGTTGGTTGGTTGGATACAGCCAAACAACATAAATCTAAACGAGCCTGTGCATCTTGAAGAGCTGTTTTTGCTGTTGTTTGCTTGTATGGCATTCTGGAATGTTCTTTTCTATGATACATCACCATCATCATCATCATAGTCATTATCTAGCAAGCCAAAAAAGAAATGGTCTCGCTTCACTGCATTGCACATACTCGCGCCCAAAATATATTCCTTCTTGTTCATCGTCTTGCCATATTCCTTTTGTGTTTGTCTTGGCTTGTTGTTTTTTTCTTGTTTAGCTGGTTTTTGCAGCATTCATAAAACAAGCCACCACCACCACCACACCGCACCACCAAAAGACAGTCTAATAAAATTTAATGGCTGACGCGCCATGAAACTTTTATGATTCAACTATTCTTCTAGCTGCTGCTGTATAGTGAGGGTGAGCAAGCAAAATAGAAGGCGTCCATAAGAAATAGAAAAAAAACTAATGAAAAAGAGGGACGTCTTATTAATAATAATCGCCATACAACCAACAAGACATTTTGGGCGGATGCAAACGCACACAACTAAACAGACAGAAGCAATGCTGTACTCACGCCAAGAAATAAGCTTTCTGATTGGTTGCTTTCAGGTTTTCTCCTCCTCCTTCTTCTTTGGATACATTTTGTCTTATTTATCTGCAAAACAGAGAAAGGGTGACTCAGAATCGAGTTTCCGGTTATGCGTTGCAAATTTCATCTATCTCTTTTTCTCTCTGAAAATCGGTCAACGTTTGATTAACAACACACGGACATACACACAAAAAAAGGGTTATTAGTGGAAGCAATCTTTTTTCTGTGATAAAAGCACGTACGAGAAATTTGTTTTTGTTTGTTATAGCTGAAATAAAAAACATAAAAACACAAAACACACACACACAAAACGATTGCAAGATTTAGGATGCGAACATTCGGTAGAGATTTGACCTAGAATAGAAATGTTTTGGCATTTTATGGGAGCGAACAAGCAAAAACAAGCTAGAAATATTGTTTCATCTAACTAAAAACAAACTGCCGCATCAAACTTGATCTGAAATAACGGATAGACAAACACAGCTAGATAGACACATAGACGCGCACACACACACCTAAATTATTGAGCAACCAAAACAAGCAAAAAATCAAATATTTAAATATAGATGAAACATAACCATAATGCGGAAGAAAAAATTATTATTATAGCTGCTCATGTTAATTATGATGCTTTGTGTGTGTTGGTTTATGGCAATCAACTATCAAACACACTGCAATATAACCCGAATACATCTAAATATATGAACAAGAAAGATGATCATAATAACAATTGGTAAGGATGACAAAATTAACGAGGTATTTTGAATATGAAATGCTGATGATGGATATAAAAACATGGGTTTTTTGTTGAAACAAAAAGATAATTTTTTTTTGTTGAAAATTATGCCTGATCATCATTTCCCTGTTGTTTGATCTAATAAAAGTTCTTGTTTCATTCAAAATGTAGCTTGAAAAAATAAAAAAAATTTTCCTAATAAAACCTGAAGTCATGTAAAAAATAATAATAATGGATGATATCAGAATTCATGCACACCTGTTTGTGTGTGACGATGAATTAATGAGAATATTTTGTTTTCTACCTGTAAAAGTATAATAAGTTTCAGGTAAAACAAAGAAAAATTTTCAACCAGAAAAAATAAGTCGCAGAATTTCTTTTGTTAAGGTGTTTTTTCGTTAGTTTGTTCGAGATTAATTTAGAATCCAGATCTGAACACAAAAAAATCTAATGAATCATCATTTACATGCTTTGAAAATGCTTTTTATCTCTCGTTAATTTTTACACAGAAAACACAAAATAAACAGGTACATAAATGAACAACCAAACCAGGTAACAACATAACAAAAATATATGGTTCTGACGCCCAGAAAATGATGATGATGGAAAATTATTAATGATTATCATTATGATTATTATTACAATTAGATAAGTCATTCCAGCTAAACCAGACAATGGTGAACTATGTTTATTGCCCATCTGCCCAATGTGTTTGCTTGCTTGGTTAGTTGAATACCTGGATGGTTTAGAGCTAGCTAGCTGGCTGGTTTGTGTTAAAAGTTACACCTAAGCAATTTATTATGCAGATCAGAGGTTCGTTTTCTGCTGTGCTTGTTTTCGTGTGTGTTTTCTGGTGTCTGATCTAATTATTATTATTAAAATTGAAGCCTAAAAAAACAAACAACCAGAAAAAAATAGCACCTAAAAAATTCACCAGGTAAAAAACGGGTTTTTTTAGTAGTAGGCAAAATGGTTTGGACACGTGCTTTTAATTTGGACGGACCGTATGGCCAAAAGAGAGAGAACACCTTGTTACGGACAAAGTTCGGTACAGCAGATGCATCATTCAACCATTTTGACCAAATGTTTTATCATCTTAGATTTTTATTTTAAAAGGTTTCGTCTACAAGGGATTGTATTATTAGTTGACCTCTTCCAGTATTCGTGTGCAAGATTGCTTGGTGGCCTAGCTGGCTTAGATGGTTGGCTCGTGCACACTGCGCACGTTGTTGTTGTTGGGTTGTTAACTGTCTGCTGTCAAATAATAATAAGCAATCATCCAGCAATCTACCAGACACAATCAAACAAGACACGCGCGACCAGTTCTTTTTGAAGACCAAACAACAACATATTTTTGCTGCATTACAATTCATATAATTTAATATTAATAATAATAGTTGATCAGTTCCTAAGAGTGCAACCAGACAAAACCAGACTGACCAAAGGTCAACATAGAAAATGAAGAAAAAAAATTCAATTGTCCAAAATATAAGAGTTAAAAAGAGAGAGAACTAAGCTGAAGACAAGGAAAACAAAATGAGGTCAACACCGGGTTATGGTCACCGTACGGTCTGATAACGGATCATAAAGGTCAAACCCTATGGTTAGCTACTGTGTTTGTGTGATTGGTTGAACTCGTGCGTGGTCACCAAAGAGAGAAACCTTTTGAAAGGTCTTAAAGGTCATATAGCCGATTGACCGATGACCGGCATGCCGGGGAGCACGCGAACAAACATAACGGAGCGAAATCTTTCTTCATTGACCGGACCAAAGAAAAAAGGGTAGATTTTGAAAAAAATACGGTAAAAAACACGTGCTGAATGTCTGGCACGATCAATCTTTTTAGAGAAAAAAGACGATTTTGGCCTAGTTTTTTCCTTAAAATGTTCCAGACTTGATTAACAAGCAACCAAAAAAAAAACAAAATTTGTCTTCCTAGATCAATTTACCTGGCTAGCACGCGTTTTGTTTTGTTTGCACGTGCCAGCGAGCGAGTTAAATCACTTAACAAGCAAAATTAGGTCAAACACACACACATAAGGTCTAGGATCAAGTAAAAAAATAATAAGATGAAGACAAAAAACAATTGTTGGTTTTTTTGAAAAAAACGGTATCATTTCGTTTTGGTTTCGTTTCAAATTGGTGACAAAATCCAGCTGTTCAAAACTTACGACTGGTGCCGGCTAACAAACCAACATTCAGATGTGATGTTTGGATAACGAGCCACACAACAACAACAAGAAACAAGCCCGCACAAGCGTGTTTCAAATCAAAAATATAAATTAATCTTTCAAGTCAGAAAAAAATTCAGAAACACACAATTTTTGGGGAAATAAATCTTAGATTGTAGGAGGCAGATGATGGAGATGTTTTTTGTTGTTGTTGTTTTGGGGCCAAGGATTTCTAGTAAAATCAAACATCTGCAAAGAAAAACATCTTGGTGGACAATGGACAAGACTCGGGACCCGGGTCCACCTGTGTGTTCACCCACGCGCACGTTGTCCGGCTGGCTGAATACAATCATTCATTCATCTATGCGTGTGTTATGTAATAAATTTTTTTAACGTTGGTGTTTCAAAATTTAGGACACTCATTTTGACACATTACTGGACACAAATACACTGGACCACAGCTTGCGTAGGAGGCCAACACGTGGCAAACGCGCGCTCACACGCAACAAGCAACCGCCACCAAAATCTTTTGTTCCAAGAAATTTGGTTTCACAAAACCAAAATAAATTTATAGCCCCTGAAAACCCTGGAAAAAAATCAATCAATCATCAAATTAGTCAAACGAATTTTCGGTAATAAACCTGGAAAATTAACGAGGGTTTTTATAGCATATTTTTTAGGCAATCAATCTCTTAAAAAAAATAACAGATCTCAAATTGACAAAAAAAACACATCAAGCAAGCTAAAAAACAATCATTCAAGCACAGAAAAAAAAACTTCTGTTTCTTGTCTCGACCTACAATCAAGAAAACACAGGTGTTTTTTTTGTTGGTTAGCTTGTGTCCCTGTGGTTGAAATTTGAAGCTTGCCACCACAAAAAAGCATCGTTTCTTAAAGATTCATCATTTAAACAAGACCTTAAAAAATAGAGATAATTGCATAATAATAGGCAAGCCAGTTTAGGTTTTTACAACGGTTTTTTCTGGAGATTTTTTTGAGCAGTTGGTTTTTTTCTGGATTCGAGTGTGTGCTTTAGCAATGATTCAAAGAAATAATTCAAGATTTAATAAGATGAATACAAGAACTTCAACTTTGACCTCGATTTCTTGTATTTTTGGTATTTGAACACAATGAAATGTCGTAACCTTCAAAAAAACAACGAACAAACCAAACGAAAAAGTCTTGGCTTGTTCAAGGCTTGGTTGGATGAGTGACTGGCTTCAAGGTCGATTCAAGCGAAATAATATTATTTTTTTTTATTTATTAATGGAATAAAAGAGTTATCTGCCGTCTGTCTCACTCTCTCTATTGCTGTTTCTATGCGTTTGTAATTGTGAGTTTTCAAAGTTCACTTCATTTATCATTTTAACATAGAGAGACAGAAACAAAAAGAGAAGTTTAAGCAGGAAAAAAGGGGTTAAGCAGCCATTTGACTAAAAGATGGAAAAATACAATGAAGCCGCATCCAAAAAACAAGCAAGCAAGCAGATTGTTTGGTAGAGAGACCGTCTTTAAGACTCAAATCAATCAGCAAACAAGCCGTCTGGCAAAAACCAACAACCAAGGTCAAATTTACGTGTTTTGACCTAGAAGACGGTTGGTCCGACGGAAAAGTGCTATGCACGACAAACACGACTACCAAAGAAAAAACAGCAGAGTTGTAGTCAACTCGAGGCAAAATCGAGGGCATTACCATCCATTCAAATAACAACAGCAACAGTCAAGCCCGAACTTGCGCGGCTAGACAAACAGCCATACTCGCTGACAACAAAAAAGGAAACGTGTCGGAAACGAAAGCGCGACAAGAAAGAGAAAGAAAAAAATTTAATTCAGAAGAAAATTATTTTCAATTGTCGGGACAAAGTTCCAAGAACAAGCACATGCACTAAACAAAAAATACCAATGAGGGAAAATTAACGAGGTTATTGAATAATTGGATGCTGTTTTTTAAGAGTTAACAATTCAAGCTAATTTTAAAAAAATAGTGATGATTACATTCGGAAATTCATATATTTCACATAACAAATTTGACCTAGACCCTTAAAAAAGTTCAAAGGTTTTTTAGTAAAAAAAAACTAGGTGAAAATCATCTTACCTTATGAAGTGAACACACAAAAACTCAACGATTTGGTTTTGGAAAATTTTGCATCCAAAAAAAGACGACGAAAAAAAGTTGTCAAAACTTTGTTTAATTTTTGTTTATTTTTATATGGTGGTGGTTAGAGATGGCTGAAATGGTTGACAATTATCATCATCATAAATCAAATATAAATACAAGATGCATGAAGAACGTGCTTCGTTAAGTGTTTGCTAATCACACACACACAAACCAAAAATATTCAACCACACATAAAATTGCTTACATTGGATTTAGCATCCAAAGCATGTTGATTTTTTTTATAGAATTAGAGATTTCATAAATTTTTGATTATTCAAGAATCCTGGTTCAAGGTTTCTTCAAATATGCAATCAATCCAATCCAGAGAGAAAAATAACAACATTCAACATTGATCAGGATCATAAAAAACAAAAATCTAAATGTAAATATGATGTTTGTGTGTGTGTGTTGGATGCCGCCAACAAACAACGATTATTAATGTTGATGTTGTTTTTTAATGATGAATAAAAAAATGGTAAATAATATTTTTTTAACCCGTTAGTGCTAGATTTGGATATTATTTTAGCCTATCAAAAACATTATACAAATATACACGGAGAAAATTTTCCAAAATAGCTTGTGCCAGTGTTTTGCTGTGTGTATATAGATTCGAAGAAAACAAGACAAGACAAAACAACCAAAAAAAGCAATATTATTTTATTATTTTAGTTGTCATTGACGACAGCATTTAAAATAATATCCAATGGGAGAAAAAAGGATTAATACCAGATAATAATTATTCAGAAAATAACTTTTTTTTGTTGTTCACAAAAAAATATCCAGAGAAACACAAAAACACAATCAAACACCGACACACACACAGAGAGAAAATTAACGGATGATTTCAAATGATAAAAATGGCAGCAAAGAAATGTAATTTGATGAAACAAGAAATATTGCACATATAGACATTTACACACCAATCACCATTGCAAAAGTTGGGAGATTTTTGGTTTGAAAGATAGATTGCACTGTAAATACAGCTGAAAACGATATTAAAGATAGGGTTTTAAAATTGTTTTTTTAAAAAATATTTTCTAGTTAAATCTAGTTGATTTTTTTTCAGGTGAATTTTGTTTTTTTTTCTAAAATAATCACACACAAAATAGAAAAGTTTTTCTCGCAAAAAGCAACGTTGTGCGTGTACGTTCAGCTCGCCAATAGGCAAATGAATGCTGAATCACAAATATGAACCAGAATATAAAAAAATTTTTTGGTTGAAACAAGTTGAATATTTCTGGTTTGAGGAACAGACCGATTCACATTGCAGGCGTGATATATAATTTGGATATGACACGGACGCTTCGTTCACTGCTGCTAAATCGTCTAATGTTTTAGACGAAGTGGAACAAGGTATTGCTGTGTCGCGCTCTCTCTCTGTGTGTGTATGTCTGATGATGACCAGAATCCTATGTATCCTAAACACAGTATCCAAGCATCCAAAAAAGTGTATGGCGAGGATCCCTAAAATGAATATATATACAACTATATATAAATGCATGAGAGAATGGCATTTTGTTATAATGCTTCTAGCAACTTGCTCTCACTAAACAACCAGAGCTCGCAACACACAGAAAAAACAACAGAAACACAGGAAGCGCCGTCAGCACTAACTTACAAACCAAACAATTCTCATTCACATTCTGTATCCTTTTGGATAAGGATCCTCCGTTTAGTTAGCAAAGTTTTTTTTGTTTTAGTGCAAAAAATTGATATAACCCTTTGGATCTAGATTGAAAATTAAATTCTTTCTAGTTGGTGGGTAGGTGTGTTTTTTCGAATAGAAAAACGCCTTAATATTAACATTAATGTTTGTGGTAAGAAGGAGCCATCATTAATATTACTTATTTTTAGTTTACTTAAATTTTGTTTGTTACTATATAATAATTTTACGTTTGTACAATGCATACAACATTGTCCAATCATATAGCAGCTTGTCAGTAACAAGCAGCAAAACAGCCAATGATAATGCGCCAAACTGGTTACTGCCGTATGGTAAGCAAAGGAATAAGTGTATAAAAGGATCCTCACCCTCACAGGCACACATATACACATAAAGAGAAATAAGATAATAATAAGAGACTGCTCATCTTATACAGCTCTAGTTTTTTGTGTGTGTGTCGTGTCGACGCCTTCTTATCATTGCAAACCATATTAAAATGCAGCGAACCATCACAAAAAATACTCTTATATAAGCAGTCAATGTGGGAATGTCTTTCCATATCTTTCCGTTGTTGTTCTAGTTGGCGCCTGCTCCACCTTCTTTTCTTTCATTTCTTATACTTTTGTTTAGTTTCTCAAAGACTGCGCATAATTTTTCAATAAGGAATTCGGTTTTTAAGAATCAAAAAAGGCGGAGCTAATAGAAATAATTCCAAAAGTTGAATTATTGAGAAAAAACCGTTAGTGATTACGAAAGATTGGACCTAGCTTGCGTACAAGTCTTAATTCTTGAAGGTCAAATGCTAAGGACACTTTCGTTTTTTATACGGACATGTTTTGGTGAAAATCAATAAAAAAACATCACGGTTTATAAATTGTATTGTTCGGAAAGTCGGTTTGCGCGGTTTTTCTTGTGGACCGAGAACACAAAAAAGCCCGCGCACGAGAAAGTATTTTTCGGTGTATGTCACGCGTTTAAAAAACGTTAGCTTTATTTCTTTCGCCTACACCTCCTCCGCATCACATCTGTCGTGGTTATATTTCTTTTCTGGAGACATTTCGAAAAAAAAGAAAAAGCCAAAGCAAGAGAGAGGGCAAATGTCAAACTACCTAACCAGTCAAGCAAGCAAACCAAACCAAGCAAGCTGTATACACGACCAGCATC
>JAOWBP010052833.1:0-12220 GCA_028571105.1 Tragopan temminckii
ATTTAGCTAAAAAATATTTACCATAATTAATTTAATTTGTTTAATTAAAAATATCCTTGTTTAATTGTTCATTTTTTAAAATAAATTTATTCTCAAAAAATGCAATTTTTTCGAGTTACGTCTTTTATTTATGGAACATTCATTGTGTTTTGTATTTTTGTTTTTTAGTGAATTTGGGGAACAAAATTTTGGAACAAAAAAATATGAGTTTATTAGAAGAAGATAATAATTTGACCACAACGGTAGTCATGGCTGAACCGGTGGTTCCGGAAGAATCCACCGAACAAGCAATGGATAGAGAACAATCGGATACAACAGCAGTTGAAACATCAACACAATCACAAGAAGAATCCTCATCGATTGTTGGTCAATCATCATCTACTAATCAACAACAAGATAATTCAATGGATAATAGCCAAGATTCAGGCAAACAATCATCAAATGATTCACTAATTCGACGTTCAAAACGTCTAGCAGAGAAAACAGCTTACGAAGAGAAAGCCCAACAAAATCCTTTAATGGAACAAGTTCTAGAAGATCTGGAACGGGAACAAAACAACACCAAAAAGAAGAATATTGATTCCAATTTTTATAGGAAAAAAATTTATAAATGTTTAAGTAATAATAATTTACAACAAGCCCAACAACAGCTTGCACAGCAAGTCAACAAAAAACAGCAAATCAACAGAAATGAAGAAACGCGGACATTGTTTGATAATGGATTACAAGCTGTTGGAATAATTGGTGCTAGCTACGTCCAAGATGAAACCAAAGGAACCAATGAATTGTGTTACTTGGTCAAATATGAAAATGGACAATACGAATTGGTTTTGAATCGGGTTGCGCATAAATTTTGTCCATCAATGGTTATTGATTTTTTAGAATCAAGGATTCTTTTTAAAGATAAAGATTCTGATTTAAATTTGTTTTTGAATGATCCAACCACAATCAAGCAAACACAACAAAATTTGTAAAAAATGATCATCTTTTTTAATTGAAAAATGTCCACAAATCATTCTCATTCAATTTGTATAATATTTATATATAAACGACGAAATTTTTGAAACAAAAATATTATTTCTCTCTTTCTATTTTTCATTTGTTGATGGAAAATTTCTGCAATTTAAAAATCAAACGTCCGATCAATATTTTACGATGTTTATCTATTTGATAATGTTCTGATTCGTAATAATGTTCCATTTGTTGATAGATGTCTTGTAATGGATAAAAATCTTTCAATATTAAATTATGGATCAAGGCAAAGTTTGAATGTAAATCTAGTAAGGTTGATTCTTCGTTTGTGGCGATTTGTTGTTTTGTATGGAATCTATTGTTGAATGATTTTAATGTTGTTTCAATGTTGAAGCTTGGTGCTGGCTTGATTTGCGATGAAGATGAGAAATCTTTCATAATCCAATCTAAAGCAACATCCAAACTCATCAACAAATAATCAAAATCTAATGTTGTCTTGAAAGTTGATTCATCAGTCTCATCAATCAACTTTAAAATCTCATCCAACAACATATCTAATGTGAGATTAAGTTCGTTAAAATGGATGGATATCACAATCAAATAGAACCATTCTTGTCCGCTTTCTGGTGGTCCCATTTTTATTATTGCCCCTTTGTTCTGGCTGCTGGTTGCTTCTTTTTCCGATTGTTGTTCTTGTTGTTGGGTGAATAGTTTCAGGCCGGCAACCGAACGAAAACGTTCAAATATGAATGAATCCAATCTTCGTATCATTAACCGTATATTATTTTCAGCGGCTTGTTTAACTGGATGCACTGGACAATGGTAAGCTCGAACCGAATAATATAAACATTGATAAGCTTTGGTAAGGGGCATACAAAGTGACAATTGATTATATGCGATGCCACGTTTTGGATCAATTTGTAATGCTCGCTGATAATAAAGTTTGGCATTTTGACGAGCATCTACATAACGATTCAAATCACCTAACCGTATATGGATATTATATAAGAGATCTTTTTGTTGTTGACGTTTTTGTGTTTGTTGATCTGAATCCGAATTAGAAGACAACGAATATCCATACCGGCTAAATTGAAGAAAAGAATCAGCGGATGGTGAATGAAAAAACAACACCTCATGTAACATGTGATAGAATCCAATTAAATAATTTATTAATGATGAATTCTGGAAAATTTTAAATTAAAAATAAAATTATAAAACTAGAAATTAAACAAGCAAGATCTAACAAAAATACCGAATTTTCTTTGTAAATTTTGATGATTGTCTTCCATAATTTTTGTTCAATATCAACAATATCGGTGATATCGGTATTTGATAAATTATTTTTAATATGTTCCAATGTTTTGTTGCATTCTTGTTCCAAGAGTTCAACCATGATTTAAACCAAAATCAAATCAAATCAATACTCAATCCCCAATCATTCATCATTATATTTCCAAACCACCACAAAATTGCATGCTATTGCAAAAGCACACGAGTTTATAAACAACCAAGTAGCGCATGTTCCATGCATGGAAATGCATTTCAACATGTCACATTGTTTATGAATGAATAATTCTTTAGCGACAAAATTCTTTTTTTTGTTTTAAAAATTAAATTGGTTTTTCCGGTAAACATAACAAAATGGTTGGGTTTTTCATATTCTTAATTGAATTAAATTTAATTTAGTTTTTAATTTGAAACAGTCTAAAAATAAAAAATTATCGTTGGAAGAGAAACGTCAACGATTTTTGGAATTTTTCCATGAAAAGGTTTGATTTTTTTGTTTGATTTGGGTGATTTATATTCTAAATTTTTCAAATTTCCAGAAAGATGTTTTCTTACTAAAAGATTTAGAAAAACAGGTTTCCAAAGAAAAAGGATTACCATTTCAAAGTGTAAAAGAAGTATTACAAACATTGGTTGATGATGGTCTTGTTGACACCGATAAAATTGGAACATCTACTTATTTTTGGTCGTTTCCAAGCAAATCTTATCTTAAGGTTTTAGCATTTTTTTTTTTGATTGTCAGTGGTGACAAATAATTTTGACAAGATTTCTTTTTTTTATGACAGAAAACGGAAGAATGTAAAAGCTTGGAACAAAAGCTCAACAAACTAAAAGAAGAGGTAAAAAATCTTGACGAAGAAATTACTTTGGCATCAAAAAATGTTAAACCAGAATCACAAGAAGAACAAACCATAAGAAAAGAGATTCAAGAAGAAATCAACAAATTAGAAAATGAAAAACAAAATCTAAAAAACAAATTGAATCAATACCAAACAATGGAAAATCGTGAACATTTAGAAACGGAATTAGAAACAAATAGACAAGCTATTGAACGTTGGACCGATAATATATTTGCCATTAAAACATGGTGTAAAAATAAAACCGGTGGCAGTATAAGTGATTCGGAAATGAACAAAATGTTTGGTCTGCCAGAGGATTTTGATTACTATGAAGAATAAGATTGATTTCCAAACATATCAATCAAGCCCAAATAATAAATCAATCAAATTACAACACACACAAAAAATGAGATTTCATACAATGTCATTAAATTGATTAATAAAAACCTTTTTTTCTCAAGCTATAACACACCACAACACGTGTTGTTTGATCTGGCTCGTGTTTTTATACACCGCCATTGATAAAACCACTTGTTGATGTCGCCGATGTAAACGTAAATAATTAAACAACAACAGGAAGATAATAAATCTGTCAATGTCATTATCAACCACAACAACCAGCAGCTAACTAACAGGATATTTTATTTAACTAAAACATCTACCTAAAACATGGAGAAAACATCTTTTTTCCTCCTAAATGCTTCTGGCAGCATCATCAAAAGCAACATCGTTTTTGTGGATCATCAAGAAATTAATTTATTAAATTATTGATTAGTGATTAACTTTTAATCATTGTTAATTGATCAACTATAGTAATCATCGTCTGTTTTGTTAGTGTTTGTGGTAAATTTGAAACCACAAAATGAAAATCAGTGTTTATTTTTAGAATTCGTATGTGTTTGTGTGTGTGTTTTTCTTTTCAAAAATATTTTTTTTCGTGTGTTTGTGTGATTATTTCCTTGTATAAAATGTACTAATCATTAAGGTAATTTCCCCCTGAAGCATCTATGAAAATTAATAATACAAAATGTTGTTTAGTTTTAAACACAGATGTTTTCTGTTTGATTCTGCCTGAAGCTTTTTTCTCTTCCAACAACCAAAAAACAAACGGCTGCCGTTTCAAAAAAAATATTCTGAGTTTCAACAAGAAGATTTACACCTCGAAAATTTATTTTTCTGGAAGCCTGAAAAAAACAACTGTTGGTCGATTTGCGTGTGGCACAGTTTTGTTTCAATAGAAATTATCTTTATGGACATCTGTACCTGAAATTGGATGGAAAACCAATTGTACGTGTGTCTGGTGTTAATAGATCTACAAACTTGATGACCAACTAACCAACCGACCGACAAACATACTATTTTTTCTGTGTGTCATAGACAGCCAAACAAATATAATCAATCGAAATCAATCAATTACAAAGCACAATATATCCCTTTTTGTTTTTGTTGGGGTTTTTTGACGGATGTATTCTTACAGGCATTTTTGTATATGTCGTTGCACCACCATAAACAACAAAAACAAAAAAAAGCCTTCCTGTTCACAACTTACGTTATGAACAAGACAGATTTCCTGTTTGCATGTTGTAGCTGTATCTTTCAAATATAACAAGCCATTTTACGGATAGAATTCAACTAGCAAGAAGATTCATAAAACAATCAATCAACACATCAAGAATAATTGGGCTTGAAGCCAAGAAATCTTTTCTAAATTTGTGTTGTGTTTATAAAACAAGAAAAATCCTCCATAATCGGGATTCTATATTCAGGATTCTCACTCTGTTTGGGTGTGTATTTGTATCCCGCAACAGCAACAGCCACATTTTGATGTTGGAAGATTTTTTTTAATAAAATAAAATAATGTCATCGTCACCAACAACCGAAGAAGGAGCAGCAACAGAAACAACAACAACATCGTCGTCGTCGTTATCGTTGCTTATGGAAACCTTGTCACAAATGTTGTGGCCGTCGTTACCATCCGAACAGGGAGAAGATATCAACAACAGCCTAAACGAAACAATAAACATGTTAATGCCACCAGTGTTTTGGTTAATAGTAACATTGATTATATTGGTTGCTATCAATATCTATAGAAAAGTTCTACAAAGAAATAATGAATTGATTGATGAGAATTCCACCGCTGAACAGAATGAACAAGCAATTTCGTCCAATGATTCAACATTTGATTCAACAAAATCTAAAACCAGTTGTCAATCAGTTGCCAATGAACAAACAATTAAAAAACGTTTGATTAGACAAACGGAAACGGAAATAACTGGAAATGAACTTTGTTCAACATTAGCACAAGGAAAAAATAAACAATCAGTTGAATGGATTGATCAGGTGTTGGATTGGTTGAATCGTTCAACAACTACTAGCCAACAACAACAACATAATCCATTTGTACAGGATGTTCAAAATAGTTGGATTAATTCGTTGAATGCTAAAAGCAAACAATTGGTTATTGAGGTTTGTGTTTTTTGTATTGACTGACTAATTAATTGATTTTATTGATCACTAATAGAATGGAATCTATGTTGAATTTGTTTCGTTGGAGCCAAGTACTGTTCGTCCAAAATTGTCACAGGTTCAAGTGGCGGAAGAAATCAATGATAATATTGTAATTTGTTCAACTTTGATTATTGCCATTTAAATTTAACCCTTATATTTATAATTCCTCAGATAACAACGTTAAAAGCAACCTGTGATCGTTTGGTCATTCATGTTCGTGTTGCTCCTGATTCAAAAGCCGATGCTAATCGTTCGGCGATCTATGAAGTTATTCTAGAACGTTTCTCTTCGCTGGTAATTATCATAATTAAATTAATTAAATTAATTAATTAACCTGCTGATTGTTATAGCTAAAAGTAGTATGTATCAGCAATGAATCATTGTTTGTGATTCGTATGCTGGAACGACCTGAAACTAAAGCACAAATCGATGGTCCACTTTTAGGTTCAAAGGTTTGTAAAAATTAATTGTTGATTTGATTAAGTTTTTAATGGAATCTTGGTTTTTACAGAATAAATTCATGCCAGATGTTATAATAAATGCCGTATTGAATATCTTAACATCTACCATTTACGATATCAATGTTGGAAAATATCGTGATTTTCCAAAGATTGATTCAAATCAAATCGGAACTAAACAAAATGGACATCTACCATTTGCCAATGCCTCCGGTAAAATGGAACGTAAACTATTGCTAAAGATTGTTGGCGCAAATGATTTATTGGCCATGGTTCAATCAAATAAACTTCCACCGGAACTATATTGTACTGTGGAAGTGGATGAACCGTTCCAATCGGCACGGACATCGATGGTTAGAGATAATCTTCAACAACCCACCTGGGATCAACATTTCATGTTGTAAGTGCTTTAATATCTTATATCTTTGACTCCTAATTGACCTGATTTTTTTAAAGCAATCTAAATGAACGTTCAAATGAAATATTGTTTGAATTGTTTGATGGTAGCCAACAACGATCAGCAACAAGTGCTTCAGGACATGGTAAATTATCGTTAAGTTCAATTTAATTTAATTAATCTTGATTCCCCAAAAATATTTTTAAATTAGATACAATACTAGCAAATGCAATAGTAAATATAAGTGAATTATATTCAAGTCCAAGTCAAGTACAAAATCTACGTTTGCAATCAGCTACTAGTAAAGATGATTTTGGACAATTGGTCGTTGAGGTTTGTTTTTTGGTTTTTTATGAAATTTTTTACGCAAATTTTCATATTTTTTTTAAATTCAGTTTCTATTGATGGAACATGGCACGTCTTCAACCAACAACTCTAGTAACAATATTAACAACAATTTGCATGATAACAGGATTGCTTCAAATGCTATCAACAACACCAATAATAATCTACCACAACAAGATTATTTCAGCTATAAATCACGTATGTTGATTTTGTTTTTTATCGAAAAAATCAGAATTGATAAATCCAGGCTTCCTCGCTCAATAACCAAAAGCTTCGATGCAGTTTGAATATAATTGTTTTGATGATTGCAATTCATCTCTTCCTATTTTTTTGTTTTATTTTTCTTCTTCGATATCTGCATGTTTTCTGCATGTCACTCTCTACCTGTATTATGTGTCTATGTGTTTTTGTTATTTGCATGTTATTTGTATGTCATGCTTGATCATTCCATCCCTATATATTTGTCTGGTATTGCATGGGTGTTTTGACGGCTTCGTAATATTAAATTTCTGGCTGGCTTGACTGGCTGGCTGGTTGGTAAATGAAAAATGAAATATGAAACAACATCAACAACTAAATCTACCAAAAAATCATTCGATTACCTCGAAAAAATTTAAACCAATTGGATCTTGAATGAAAATGATAATCCGTGGATGATCATCATTATGTACAAAACGTCTGTGTTTGAACAATAACAACAACAACATTATCATCATCATTTGTGGTCATCGAACAATATGGCAATTTAATAAATGAATGAATGATTTCTGGATGCAATATATTTCCTTCATTAATGATCATGATCCATCAATCCGTCGTCCGGTCGCATATTGTCTGTCCGATTGAACTCTGAACCCTTGATTATTTGATTATTTGATAATGGTGGCGGTGTGGTCCATTGTCCAGGACCAGCACTTTTAAAATATTCGTCTTCGTCCTCATCAAGCAACAACAGCATTGATCTACAATTGTATGATTACAACGACCATCAGACAATATCATTGTATAATGAACGACCTGATCATTCAACAACAACAAAATCATCATCATTTTTGAATAGCTTATATGATGAACAAATATTGGCTAATAATTCATATGAATGGATGTTGATACAAACTAAACAAATAATCAATCAAATCATCAATGATGATCAACATAAAGCACCTAAATGTAATCAAAATATTTTTTTCAATATCTATTCTCTCTTTCTTTATCTCTATATCTATGACACGTTGTTTGTGTATGTGACTCTTTTTCTTAAACCTTGTTTGTGTACGTGACGTTCCAAAAAAGAATCTAAAAAAAATCCGCGTATATATAAAATGGATTTGAAGATTTGAAGAAACATTGAAATTTGAAGAAAATGATTGCCACAGCAGCAACGTCCAACGGCAGCACAGCCACAGCAACAACTACGAAAATAAAAACCCGTATAAATGATTTAAATAATCCAAATCATCCACCTGAAGTATTCATCACAACAATTCATCAAAGAATGGTTAGAAAAGCACCGCATCCTTCACCAACAGTGGTTACCGTCGTTCCACCAACCACATCCCAACAACTTCCACCGGTCATTGCTTCTGGTCAGATTTTGTTAAATAATAACAACAACAACGGAAGTAGATGGCCATTGTTAACAGCCACTAATACAAATCATCAAGATTCAATAAAAAGAGCATCACTTTATTCACAACTGTCCCTAGAATCAATTGATAGCCATTTAAATGTGCCTGATTATACAACGTTTGAAGATTTAAATAATTGGTCGATAAATCGTTCTTCAGTGACTAATACCACCAACAATCATCAAAGACCAACGATTATGAATCAAGAATCCGGAAAATTATCAACCGTGAATCCATCTCAATCAATATCCAAATCAAAATCTGATACACATTTACTTTATGGTTTAGATGATGAACTATGTTCATTAATGATTAATGATGATCAACCAGACAATGATCGTTTTGCCATATTTGATGACAATTGCGATGATGATGATAATGAAAATGATTTTGGTCGTGAACAAGCCTCGCCTATAAAACATCGTTCGCATCATTATTCATTGAAGCTAACAACAACTAATCATAATAGTTTATCAGTGCCTAAGCTCCACCAAATGGGAAGTGATAGTGGCGATGACGATGATAGAAGCAGTAATCATAGTAAATGTAGTCGTACAAAGAAACATTCATCGTTTCGTGCTAGTTTGTATGAAAAATTTTTGTTACAAAAACGAAGATCTTCTAGTTCGAATTTTGGAACACCAGAACAAGCAAATAATCGATCAAAATCATCAAATTCTGGAGCCAGCACTGTGGAATCGATTAAAAGAAAATTTAAATTTCGTTATAGTAGTAAATTGTCTTCAAAGAAAATGAATCAAGATGATCAATCCACAAATAGATATTCTGGTGCAACATCTGAACCATCATTAAATATGGCTAGATATGGTCAAGACTCAAAAATCCAAGAACCTGAACAACCGGAATCTAAAACCAAACGTCGATTTAGTAAAAGAAAATTATGGAGATGTTGTAAGGATGGTTTAATGGCGCTTGTTGTTGTTGAAACTAAAGCTAAAACATAACCATCAACCTTTTGCTATATTTCTTCACAAGCTACCTGTTGCTGCCGAATACTTCTTCCTATTTTCCCTTATTTGCTTTGCATTGTTTTTTGTGTTTGTGTTTTGAATTTTGAGGTTGCTTATAATCTTGTTGCATCTTGTTCCCATAGTAGTCTATTAAGGCAAACTAATTGTGATGATTTTGTTATAGCTGGAAACCCAAGAAATCCGTTGGACGATGAACCAGAAAATTTTTCACGAGCCCAATTATTACAACAACAAAGATCATTGGATAATGAACAAATGGTTCAATCGTTGAATGATGCTGCTGGTGGAACAGATGCTGCCACAAGTTCGAACAAACCATCACCAGATATCTGGCCTAAACATGCCACTTTGGATAAAAGGCTTTCTGGTAAACGTTGTTTTGATTTGGGATTCGCATATTAAAATTTTTTGTTTGTTTTTTCAATAGATTCTGGACCTCGATCATCATCATCAAAATCATTGATTAGAAATATCAAAAAACGTTTTAGTTTTAATAAACGTTCAAAATCAGTGGAAAGACAAATCAATAAACGACCAAGTATTGGATCGAATCATGAATCAGAACCGGAATTAATGTTAGAACGTGCACGTTCGGTTCCTGGATCAAGAGAAGCATCGTTAATGAAAGAAATTATACCCAATAATCAAATTGTTAATAACACATCAAGTGGCAGTGGTCCTGGAAGCAGCCGTTCCAAACAAGAAAGCTTTGGAAATCTTAGCCAAGCTTCTGGACGAACATTTATGCATGAAGATTCGATTTTGATTTTAGAATCATTAGAAAAAGGTGGAACTGTGAAACATTATGTTATACCGCCCAATATGGCCGGCAATAAATTGAAAAAACTCAAAGGAAACAAATTACATTTATATAAAGATCATTTGTTCATGGCTAAACATTTGCCGGCTTCGAAACTTTGCCAAATTTGTGGTAAAAAGTTTCCGTTTCGAATGGGAAAACAAGCGTACCAATGCAGAGGTTTGATAATCTTATTCAACAAGTCATTTTATTGAAAAATTAACCATTTTTTAAAATTTGATTTAGATTGTGGTTTACATTGTCACAAACCCTGTCACGTACTAGTCGAGACTAAATGTTTTAGCAGTACGATTGCTTCGTTGAATTGGGAATCATTGGATGGTAACGAAGATGTCTCCGCCATCAACATGCAAGACGATAGTAGACGGTCACCATTCAATAACAATAATTTTACCACGATACCAGAATTGAAGATAACAGATGAAAGCAATTTGTCTTCTAATAACAATATGCTCGACGAATATAATAATGCTTATAATTCACAACCAAGCAAATCACCATACCACTAAAACCATACACCACCAATATAAATTTCATCGACCTTTGATCATGAAACTCTAAACATATTTTGTGATCATATTTTGCATTTCAAATTCAATTATCAAATTAATTGTGTGTGTCATATTTATTTTCATTATATTTATTTCAATATATAACACATAACCTGGCCGTTTTCAATGGTTTTAGATGATCATGTTATGTTTTCATGATGATTAATTCTTTTTATAAAAGATAATTTTTTTTAAATTATATTGTCTATCTATATAAAATAATCTGACAAAAAAAATGTTGTCCATTTTTTGAAAAAAGGCTTATTTTTTCGATTTTTGGCGTCCGACAATGGAAAGTGAATTATGCAAAATCTTCATGCGCGTATACTATTTTAAAAAATGATTCGAATTGAATATTAATCATCAAATGAACAAAACATTCATAATGTTGAACATTTATTGTTAATTTATTGTGAATTATCGGTGATTTGTTCATTTTGATTTGGATTGCGTTTTCGTTTCCATTCAATCATTACAAATGTCAAAGTTCCCAACGATGCAAACACGGCCATAATGGAGAGCTGTACGTATAGGTTAAATGTGTTCGTATAGAAAAATGCGGCAGCACAGGCGATCGATTGGAAGAATTTAAATAAGGCAAATGCTGGTTCGCTGTTTTGAGAATATGCCACACCCAACAAGGATATGACTTGCGTGTTGTAGCAGGCATCAGCAAATCCCAACATCAAACTGCAGAGCAACGCTATGGCCAAACTGTTCCAAAATAAAATATTATTATTTAAAAAGCAATCAGATAATACCGGGTTGAACGAACCTTGGTTTGATATAAGTGGATTGTGACACTTGGTCGGTGATGGTCGAATCAGGAGGAAAGTTCAAAAATATCAAAAAGAACGATATCATATGAACAAAATATCCTATTATCACAATTGGATCACGACCCCAGCGTTCTCGTTTCAAGATGCCAAATATGGATCCGCCAATGATCTCGCCGATGCCTATTAACAATCCAGCTAGACCAACATATTTCTTGCCATCCAAATCAGTCATTCTGCCAAGCACGGTGGTATAGACACCGCTGAAGAAACTCAACTCCAACCCGGTATACCAGAATGTCACACACAATAATGCCATTTGCCGGGTTCGTAACAAACCAAATGATTGTTCTATAATAAAATTGCATTGTTAGTGATTATTACAGCCAATAAATACACTTACTAAGTGATTGCCTGATATCGACAGATGTGCTTTTAACATTGGTTTGTGATTGCGGCTCGCCCAGCAGAAACATGCATCCAATTCCCAATGATCCAACAACAGACAGAACAATATATGTTATGATTCGCATTTGGTTGGTTATGTTCGAACCGGTCATACCGGAAAAGTAAGCAAACACAAATATATTGCCAAACAATAGACTGCATTGTAAAAGTGTCCAAAATATTCCCGTGTTACGACTCAT
>JAOWBP010052834.1:0-12218 GCA_028571105.1 Tragopan temminckii
AGTGACGCAGATCCCTAAATGGGTCAGATGGGAAAAGCGATGTTAATGAGTTTGCATGGAAGTTTTTTTTTTTTATTAAAAAAAAACACCTAATGGTTAAAGTAAAGCAAAGACAGAGACCAGGGTTTGGAGTTGGCTGGGCTTGTCAATGAGGAACGGGGTAGGAGCCTTCCTCCCCACTGCCAACATCGACTTTTTTGTTTCTTTGCCAAAGATATGTAACAGATGGGGAGAAAGGGAGGACAGGTCCAGATAGGGATTATTTAAAAACAACAACAACTGAGAAGTTTCCGTGATGAAATCTGATTCTTGCAGAGAGCACGTGTGCGCTGGCTCTTCATTATCTTATTGCAATCAGCTGAGTGTGTGGTACGCCTGTTATCTCCTCACAAGCATCCCCATGCTGATTTGCCATTACAGAGAGGTGCGTAATGCAAGGAGCTTCACAGGAGGCAGAACAGGGATTTGTGGCTCCCTAATACAAACCTGCGTAAGAGCTGCCAGCAGTTTCAGACGACTTCTCTACAAAATGCAACAAAATGAAGCCTCTGATATTAGTATCCCCACCTATTTTCTTAAAAAAGCAGAGCTGCTGCCTGCTTGAATGTTGTCAAAAGCAGTTTCTTTGGGCTACAGCGTTTCTGCCCATGAAGAACACAGCAGAGGCTGAAGATAGGCCATGGAACAACAATGAGTCACAGGATGGGATCTATGGAGGTCATCTAGTCCAATCTCCCTGAAAGTAGGGCTACAATCAACACAAAATCAGCATGGCCACAGTTACCAGAATCTTTAAACCTTCAAGGAGACTCTTCAAGGAGATTCATCAAGAAGCCTCTTCCGGGCAGCTTGTTCAGCTACTTCACCAAATACAAATGTAGGCATGTCCAAGGAAGGGCAAAAAGCTATGAGGGGTCTGGAGCACCAGTCTGTTTGGAGAGGAGGAGGCTCAGGAGAAAACTAATCACTCTCTACAGTCAAATGAATGGAGGTTGTGGTGAGGTGGGGGTCGGCTCTTCCCCCATCTAACAGAGATAGGACAAGAGGTGATGGCCTCAAGTTGCACCAGGGGAGGTATGGGTTGGACATCAGGAAAAAACTCTCAGGAAGGGGAGTGAGGCAGTTGCACAGGCTGCCCAGGGAGGTGGTGGAGTCACTGTCCTTGGGGTGTTCAAGAACCGTGTGGATATGGCACTGAGGGCCATGGGTAATGAGCTTGGTGGGGATAAGATGATGGTTTGACTAGATGATCTTAAAGGTCTTTGCCAATCTTAATGATACAATGATTCTATGATTCTAATATACAGGTGTAGATGACTGGGGGGGAACTCTTTTCAAAGAGATGAAGAGGTGGCATCATTCCCAATGGACAGTCCTGATTTAATGGAAAGTGAAGAATGACGAGGAGGACTGGAGACAATGCTGCCTGCAGCCTGACATCAAACCAGAGACCAAGCCCTGCTCTTGGGAAGGAAATTTGTCTGTTTGAGAAGATTATCTCAGAAGAAGCATTGCCATGCAGCCTGCGCTCCCCAGACAGGACGCAACAAGCAAAGTGCTGTGAAGCCACAGCTACATCTTTGCAGCCATCTTTGCAGTGTGTGACTTCAGCATCCCCTTCATTTGTCCCGGGCAAGTTGAAAAGGACTGCTGTTGCACCTTTCTGCCTCAACATTCCTTAGCTGCTTGTCTTAGTCCTAGTTCATTTGCATCAAGGAGTTGCTGTGTATAGCATAGATATAACCCATCAATAACCATGCTGCCTAGTGATTTTTGCTATACTGGGCAAGCACACAGACATTTCCTGGAGCCTAGAAGGTATTTTCTGTTGTGCATAAACCCTGAGATGTCATCTGAAAGGCAAATGAAATCAGTGCCTTTCCAAAGGGGAGAGTGCTGATTCACCCAGTGTTTGCATCCCTGCACTTTTCCCATGTAGAATACCTTTCAGCAACATCTTTCTGCTCTTGCTACGTTCTCTGCATCTCCTTCACCTCCATTGCCTCTTTCCAGTTGCGTGACTGCATCCTTTGTCTTTTCAGAGCTCTCACACACAAGCCCTGTGCACACTCCATTGACTGTGCAGTGCAGAACCTGGGCCTGGAGCTGGTCCACATGGCTGGCTCCTCTTGAGGGGTGCAGTGTGGGCTTCAGGAGTTTGTTTCCAGTGTCATCCTTGCTGGACTGCTAAAGGCGACAAGCACTACTATGCTAAGCCTGGGCCACTCAAGTCTCCTAGATGCACAGTCAAATGTCACTGCCTAACCACAGATAAATCTCCATGTGGGAGTCTCCAAGAGACAACCATTCGCAGTGACCTCTCTGAGAGATAATCATCCACTGACCAGAGAAAAAAAAACACGATTTCAAGAGATGTTTGAGAGCAGACACTCTTAGCTCTGGTGGCAGGTGCCTGGTAAGAGCCTCATTATGTCCAATAAGTAACTCACAGAGAAGTTCCCAGAGCTCTTATCCCCTCTGGAGTGACATGCAGAAGTGGTCTGTTCTGTTCTAGAGCTTACAGAAGGGTTCAGTTATTTGTTTCGGATTAATTGCCTTTCTAAAAAGAAAATTCTTATCAGAAGCCTGGGAAAAATAGAAGGTAAATGCTCATCATAATGACAAAGAACAAAATTAGGATAGGATTATGTAACACCACTGTTTGCAATGAGGGGATTCCAACCCTGGCTGGCTAAAACCAGATGAGGATTCTCTCTCTCACCTTGCAAGGAAACCCCCCTCGAGCAACCACTTCAGATGGATTAAAATTTTAACCAAGGACATTTCCTGAGGAGGGTGAGTAATAGCTTCATAACTGTGCGTACCCTGCATTTGACATCTCTTTGCCTTTGAATTAGCCATGTATTCACAGACTCTTTCGGTTCGGCACTCTTGTGTGGGATTATTTATTTTATTTCTGTTTCTAAGAAGCTTTGTGTAATAAGGTGTAAAGCTCAAAACGGTTTAATATTTGATTGTGGAAGAGGGCAGTATCACTGAATAAGGTTAAAAGTGGGCGCTTATAACATTAAAAATGTTCATACTCTGCTTTTGAGATTAGGACTGTGAAACTATAATAGGGTTATTTTTTTCTCCCTCTCTCTTTCTATCAGGCTTTAGCTTTTCCCTCAGAGGAGCACAGACAGTGCATTTAGTCCCACGTGCAAACACTGGAGAAGTTCACATGAGACTTTGGATCAAAAATCCTCCATATATGTTACCACTCCTGTTGTCCAGAGCAAGCAAACAGAAGACCAGATGAGCTCATCAAAAGGCTTGGAAAGGACATCCCTTGGGCCTGAGCATGAGGGCAGGCAGTTGTCCTGAACACTTCAACCTGTATGAACATGTCTGGTGAAGTGAATGTCCATTTCCAAGTGCTCGGGTTGAGTGTGAACTGTGACTGATGTGAAAACTTGGACAGAATATTCAGAGGCTCTGTTGTGGAGAGCCAGACTGGAAGGTTTGGCTTCTGGTGGGGAGTCCAGCACTTGGAGCTCACATTTTAGGACAAAGCTGGCATGGGAGGTTGGACAAGTGATATCACCTGCATGGCCAGTTTTGGCACCAGGGAAGAGAAACCAAAGGTCAATGTGACCCAGCATGGTGGAAAGGGAGCCCAGCAGCTAGCTCACCTCTCACCTCTTGATGGCTCCTGGAATGTGTCTCCTCTCACACTGCTCATGGATGCTGTCAGGACTTATCCCACAAGCAGATGTGAGTAAGGAGCAGTTAAGCAGAGAGCTTTGCCATAAAGTTCATTTTTATTTTCCAGAAGATGGGGTGAAATCATCACGTCAAGGCAAATTGGCAGAGGGAACAAAAAAGGGAAAGCTTCTGGCTTGCCACAGATGGGTGAAAAGGAGTCCCATAAAGGTGTCTGAGAATTATTATCCCATTTTGCAAACAGTGATGGAAGGGAAGAGCGAAGACATTTGCTGAGGCCTGCTGTTGAGATGACCATTGCTCTGGCTCCTCCCAGAAGGATCAAGCCATGATGTAGTCTGCCTGCCTGTACCCCAAAAGCAGCCTTCCCATGACCCTAATGATCTCCCTAAGAGGAAGGGAAAGGAATAAAGAAACATGGGAGCAGAGAAGATAGTACTCTTTCTGCTTCAGCAGCATATCAAATCAAAGTAGCCATGATCTGATGGGTCATAACCCTGCCCATGGCAGGGGTTGGAGCTTGTTGATCTTTAAGGTCCCTTTCAACTTAAGCCATTCTATGATTCTATGAAACTCATACTGTATGTATACTGGAGCCACATTCAGAGAAATGAAGCCAGGTGCTTATTTTGGGAGATGACAGCATTTTGAGTTCAAAATGAATGGTACAGAGTTTCCTGAACAACAGTACTCAGTGGAGACAATCTGAGATTTTTGCTACATCTCATGCCCTAGTTGGGTATTTGGAAAAGAGGATCATAGAGTCATAGAATCACCAAGGATTGGTATGGCACATGGGACTCCTCAGTTAACAAGCACACAGAGGTGCCTGTGACAAGACAGATAGGATGGCTGGGTTACTTGAGGTCTCTCCTCTCTGAAGCAGCATCCAGAACCAGTGTTACCACATCACAAGGACAACCCCCCAGTACAGACAGCAGCACAGGATCCAGGCTGTCCTTGAGAAGAGCATCCGGGCTGCTGGAAAACCAGAGACTATGCCAGGGAGTATCACAGGAAGGTGTGCACAGCACAAGGTCTAGGCAGCAAATGCAGCTGGTTTGTATAGCAGATTTTATCATCAGTTTAATTGCCATTGCCTGGTAGCATGATGGGATAGGTGATGCAATATTTTGTGTTAGCAAAGGCCAGTGGGAAGGACTGGCATTACAGCCTCCAGGTGCACTCTGGACACCACCAGGACTCACTTCAGCTTGGCTTTCATTGTGTGCCATTTTTGATAACCAGCACCTCCTGAAACCTGGTCGAGCCATAAGGAAGTCTGAGCCAAAACCTGGCCATCTGAAACCAGTGATGCAGTGGCTGCTGCCAGCGGAGAGGGGCACATACAAGGTCAGTGAAATGCGATGTAAAAATGGTGATGTTGAGAAGTGGACACAACAAGCAAGGGCTGAAGGTGCTAAAGCAAATGAGAACATTTCAGGCAGAAGGGAAGCATGAAGCTTGCCAGGAGGCTGATGAGCTACTGGTCTACAAATAAGCTGGCAGAGCAATTTAAAAGGCTAAGGAAGCTACAGAGAAAAGGATCTCTTTGTGTTGTTGCCGAGGATGTTTGGACAGATATTTGCACACCAGATTTTAAGGACAAAAAAGGCAGAGGCTTCACCTGGTGTTGAGGTATGCAAAGAAATGCAAACCAATGCACTGAATAACAAATTATGGGAACCTAAGCTTTTAAAAGTATCCTTCAGGGGCTGGATACCGTGATGCTTTTATAAACTGCACCTGTAAAAAAAGATACATCCTTAAGTGTTTCAAAGGGGTCAGAAATATCATCAACAAAATATCTCTCTTTTAAGTCTGCTGTTTTATCAGAAAACTGAAAAGGGAAAAAGTGTATAGCATGCAGCCCTGAAGACGCCACTGCGACTGCATAGTCTGGTGAACATTCTCACAGTCTCAGGAGCATTGGGTGAGATAGCAATTAACAACATGATTATTAACATTGTGTACCAGCTCAACACACACGACCTGGAGGAGCTTCAGTCCATTTGGATTCACTCACCAGAGGAACAAAGCGTGGCTGCAGGCAAGAAGAGGACAGTGCCAGGCTGAGGTGTAAAATGCCCTGGCTGAGTTGTCAGGAGGAAGGTTTTGTTAGGCCCAGGCACTGGCAAGGTGTGAGGTATAGATACGACACGGACAAGGTGCAGATGATGTGGTGGCACTTGTGGCAAAGACGTGAAATGTAATGGGATTGCAAGTGCTGGCACCAAGGAGAAAGAATTAGATGGAATGGCCTTATGATGTGCCAGAGGATGTTCAGGTTGGATTTTAGGAAATAGATCTTCTCAGAAAGAGCAGTGAGGCACTGGCACAAGCTGCCCAGTGAGGTGGTGGAGTCACCATCCCTGGAGGTGTTCAAGAGCCCACTGAGGGACATGGGCAGTGGGCATGGTGGGGATGGGCTGGTGGTTGGACTGGGTGATCTTAGTGGTCTTTTCCGTCCTTAATAATTCTATGATTCTGTGAAATGTCTGTGTTCAGCTGGCCAGTAAGTTCTATCTCCAAATACTAGAAACATGAACACCTCACATTATCTGTTGGGTAACTGGTGAGCCTATGCAGGGAAAGAGAAATTAATCCAGGCAATAATTGATCTGTGAGCTTAGCCCCAGAAGTATGACAGGCATTTGACTAATTTTAAAGGGAAGAACAATAGAAGACATGAAGTTTAATAGAAAGTGGTATAAAATGCAACAGGGAGGTTACCAAAAATAGATCTGACCTGACTAACTCAATGTTTAAAGATAAAAATAGCTAAGATTCCAGACAAGATAATGCCATAGATCTCATCTCTTTGGCCTCCAAGCATACTACATTTTCCACCTCCCCTCTACTAATTAGTGTAGGAATGAGTTAGTAAGAACTAAGAGTGTAAGGAGTAGTCCAAGTGTGAGGTGTCTCCAGGAGTAGGCCGAGACTCCAGGTTGCACTGAAGCTCTCTCTGTTAGCAGCAGTAGCTTTGGGCTTTGAAACTAGGTCTCCAATCACCTCTTTGTGTATGAAGAAACATCACTGTGGGTAGGGTAAGCCAGATCTAATGTTCTGAGTCCACCTGGTCAGTGACCCCAGTTGCGGCCAGCTGAGTGCCCTCATGTCTCCTGTGCCCTCCAGTTTGCCACGCTGGCACCCTCCAGTCCCACCTCCACTGGACGTACGGTTTTGCAGATAGAACATATCTCCAGGAAGAAAGTATCTGATGGCTAATTAAAATTTTCTAGCAATGACTAAGTTTGCAACAACCCCTCCTAAGTTGTTCCAACAGTTATTAATTAATACCACTGTTACCACCGCAGGACTTCGTTCGCTGCCTTTTCACCAGATGCCCACACAATGCAGCCTTTGCTCAACCAACAACGGGCAAGGGGACATTTTGTCTGATGGGAGACGACTATGTTTATCCAAGGGATGTCCCACCACCACACTGTGCCACTGGCATTGGACCAGCATAGCATGCAGACCCCAAAAAATGTCTGCGGTGTCTGGCAACTGACAGAACTTGGCAGGCAGACACCAGGCTCCAGCAGAACTGGGCTGGCACCAGCAGCATGGTCAGTGGTTCTGTGCTTGCTCTGATGTCCACTCCCCTCTCTTTCCTTTCCTGTGGATTTTTGTGGGCATGGAAGAGCAGACATTGCTCCTTGGGATTGATTATTTCTCCCTCTCCGGCCTCATCCAGTAGTGACGCACATCGATTCAAATGCTGTTGCTTTTTACTTCTCTTTTTACTTTTTTTTCCCCTATTCCCCCTATTTTTATGACGCACAAAGTCAGGGTTGTCATTATTCTATATTTGCATGGATTAAGCTGCCTTCATCATCTATTAGCTTCCAAATGATAAGAACCCACATAGAGGCTCCCTCGTTATGTATGCTGCCTCTGCCCTCCCTTCCTGATTGCTTCTGGCCCATACTCAAGCTCCAGGAGCCAAATGGCTGTCTCATGCACAAATGCCTCAAAAACAGGTTTTTTTTTGAGATGTTCTTTTCATAAAAGGAGATATGTTTTCTTCCACGTTGGGCTGTCTTGGCTGCCTCTTTTTTGTTAAATCACTGAGGTTTTCTCTAAAGTTTACACTTCTTCCTTTTTTGGACCAGTAATAAAGTTGTATGCAAAGAAAAACAACCTGATCTAAAACCTTGAGCAATAACAAGCTTGGGCTGTATGTGTGATGGGGCTATTTTCAAATCTTTTACAGCAATTAATGTATTATTTTCTTAATTAAAATTACTTCCCATTATTTATTCAACTTGTGGGTTTAAAATAAGACTAAAGAAAAGAAAAAAAACAACCCTGGAATTAGAGAATGGAGAAGTCCAGGAAGCTTCCTCACTGGTACTGGGGGAGTGAAAGGGAATGTATGCATGATGTGAACCCAAACGGTTTGCTCATCTCCTTAGCAGTACAACAGCAGAAAGCTGGCTGGACAGGCTAAAACTAGCAGGACCTGATGACTGATAAAGCCTACGTATGACTTCAGAATCAAAACTCCTTGAGAAACTCTTAGAAAAGCAGCCAAAATGCATTTGGAGTTTGTTTTGGAAAACCTTCATTTATGGAGAGGAGCAAATGCCTGAAAAACTTGTTCACCAAACAAGTCAGCCAGCCAGCTGCCTGCATGCTTTCTAAAACTGGAAAGCCAAAAAGCAAATAAATTTAAAATACACTAGCCAAACTCAAATTGGTTTCTTCCGTATTGATTTCAGTGACTTTTATGGGGAGGGAAGGCTTCTTTGCTGCCCTCACTGCATGCAGCACAGTGTTTTAGTGCTGGGGATTATCATTACATTGAGCAGTGCTTCAGCTCTGTGCTTCTGCTCAGGATGGTGGGCAATTAGATCATGGCTTATCAGGAGTAAAAGTCAGTTTCCAGATAAGTAGACTGTAACACGTGGATTAAAGTTGTCAGTTAATTAAAGAGGCCAGGGCTTAAGCTGTGGATAGGGCTGCGTTTTGTGAAGTAATACTGCAAGAGATAGTGCCATTCTGATGGTCCTGGAGGAGGGTGGCTGGGGTGTAGAGGTGCAAGGTTAATTACCAGAAGTAATTACAAATGCCATGTCTGAGGGCTCCAAGCCTGCTCTTTGTGGAGTAGACTGAGGTGCAGAACACAGATGCAGGGCAGATCTCCCCATTCAGGCCCCTGGTGTAAGCACTGATGGAACAGCCAGCACAGCCTGGGGTGCTTGGCATGGCATTTTCTTTAACCCCAGAGAAAGTAATAGTATGGTGGATTGACAAGCCTTCCAATGGAGATAACACCTTTCCTCTGTGGCCTAATTGTCCTTTTTTTGGTGAGATTCTACTTTCTGTCCCAGCAGGCAGGACCAGAACAGGGCTGGTGGGAGCAATGGATTTCCAGGGTGGACAGCCATGTGCACCACATCCATATCTAACAAGAAAAACAATATTTTACCTGCCCACGTCAGGAAGAAACCAGGAGGACGTCCTGCTTTGCAGTGGATGGCAGTCTTAGCTCACACATCAGAGCTGTTCAGCACTTCATTGCAGCTTTGTGGTCTTTAAAGGAAAGAGAGGTCTGTGCAAGGCACACCAAAAAAGGCAGACACCACTTTGAAGAGCTCGCACTTGAAGTAAGCATCTCCCAAGTCATCCATACGCATTGCACCAAAACGCACTTTGTACCTTGTGACATTTCTTGCTGAGAAGCAAAGTCTTCCTCCATTGCACCCCACGCTTCCTTGGGCAGGCAGTACAATTCACTTTAAAGTACATAAATGAAAGGAGATTCCTAATTCTCACTGCTCCCAGATGGCAGCAGACAACCCAAACTAACATTCACTTTGTTCCTGGTTTTCTCCTACTGCAGCTTTCTCACAGCAGGGCAGCAGCTTAGGCAAAGGACTGTGTACAGCGTTGCCCTCCACGGTGAGTCACGCCGGCTCTGCTTCTGAAAGGTGTAACTCCACAGTGGCAGTAAAAAGAGAGGTTGTGAACTTCAAATCATGTGAGTGGAGGGTTTAAATAAGGGTCAAGGCAGATAAAATTCTCCTTTTTTTTTGTTTAGGTCGTGTAAGCCTCAAGCATTCTGCCAAGTCCCCATTGGTTTACTCCCCATTTTCTGCTCCAGAAGTGAGAGCTTTTCTCAACCGGCCAAAACCTGAGGAGCAGTAAATTACATCAGAGGCTGGTTGATAGGAAAAAGCTAAGGCAGAATAATTAATGTCAAAATTTGTTTATTTTGAGCAAAGAACTAAAGAATAATTTAAGTTGGAAGGGATTTCTGAAGGTTATCTGTCTCTCATCTGGCTCAGAGCAGGGTCACCTCCATGCTTAGGTCATGTCGCTAAGGGCCTTGTGATGATCTTCAAGACGAGAGGTTCCCTCAGCCGCTTCAGACAGCCTCTTCCAATGCTGAGCCACTCTCATGTAAAGCTAACCGGAGTCTACCTCTTGTACCTTTTGCCTGTTGCCCCCCTCTGCTGCAGACATTCAGAAAGGGTCCATCAGCCTGCCCCTGTGGGAATTGTTGGCAGGAGGTCCCCCAAGTCCCTCCTGCTAAGCTATTTTCCTCCCTGTTGTTTCCCAGCTCAATCTGCTGCATGGTGTTCATCCATTCCACCTGCAGAGTTGGGCTCTTGGCTTTGGAGAGCCTCATGATCAAAGAATCATAGATTGATAGCATATCCCAAGTTGGAAGGGACCCATAAGGATCACTGAGTCCAGCTCCTGGTCATGGTAATCCTGGCAGCCCCTGGCCACAGCCTCATTAAACCAGAAACCTGCATCAAATGCATCCCACATACATGAGACTAAGCTTGACCTGTAAGAAAATAAAAAGCTTATTGATGGAGTAGGAAATGGCTACCAAAATTTCAGCTCCACAGCCCTGCCGTTTGATGTCCTTTTTCTGTTTCTTCTATTGTACATTTCATATAGCTCTATTGTAAATTGAGAGCGGTAGCTGCCTATGGGGGACCCAAAGACCAACCAGAGGAACAGAGCAATAGGAGCGAATTGTAATACTGTAGAGAGATTATAGATTTATGAGGCCCTTTTGAAATATTAATCAATCAAGACAATCTGTCTTCCTCAGTCAGGTAGATGCTATAATTTTCATTTTGAAAAGGAGCGAGCCAGGAGGCATAGAACTTCTCAAAAATTATTCACCAGCAGAAAGAAAGACCTGGTAACAACGGGAGGGGAGCTGTTGCAGTTGGAGTCACACAATGGTGCCCCACAGAGCAGAGCAGAGCAGAGAAGGCTAACACAGGGGAAGAAGTGCTATCATGCAGGAGCTGTCTGAGGATGTCGCTTCTATGGTATTTAGCAGGGATTTTTCTTCTCTGTTACTGGTGCGTATGCCCCTTCTTGAAATGGACTGTGTTTGTTAAAACTGTGCAATGGCAGCCTTATGAGAAAACGTAGCAGGGAGGGGGAAGAAAGAGAGGCCAGTATTTACAGAGATTTCAAACTGGCAGAGAGATGATGAAGAAATCCAAGGAAGAAATAGTGCACATAAAGAAAGGTAAAAGATGACCAAGAATGGCTATAGCAGGAGTAAGAAGTGTTTAATTAATTTTTAAGTCTGCTTACTAAGATAAAGAAAAGGAAAAGGAGAAAGATCAAGGTCAAAGTGGATTTGCTTTTCCAGTAACATGTTAAAAAAAAAAAAAAGGAACCATTTCATTTGGAGTTGTTGCAAAATGTCTCTCTGCATCCAAAATATGACATTTCATTTTTTTGAAATTATGTCACCCTTTTAACTCTTTGAAAGATATCTCATGTATTTTCCGTCATAAAGAGATACACAGAAATTCCCTCAAATGGTATTTTCCAGCATGTGCATTACATTCATGCCACGTAATAATTCCCAGTTCTGCTCAGCAAAGGCCTGGGAAGGAGGGTGTAGACGTTACGATGTGAATATTTGACACAACTTGGCTCTAACACCAAGCATGAAACGACCAGTGCCCATGCTGCCAGAGGAAAAGAAAGTGCAGTAGGTCTTGCTTTGGATCACTGTGGTCACGAGGCACATTTACAACCAGGCAATGGGCTCCAGCAGGTCCCTGGAGCTTCCACCACGAGAGTTTACGTGAACTTAATAATATTAAAATGATTTAACTTTAGAAACAGAGTAAGGGGAGGAAATGCCTCTACCACTGTCCACTTGCAGTATAGACAAGCCTGCCAATGGCTCCTTCCAGTCCAAGTTTATCTTGACAGATGTCTAAAATACGCAAGTGCTAAACTTAGCCTTCCCCATGTGGTATGGTAATTTATGGCAGTTCAGGTTTATTGGATTAGTATGCAGCAACAAATAATGCAGTGAAACAGCAAATACCTCGGGGCTGGGGACCTCAGGGACTGAGGCAGTTAAAATATGTAAGACATGAGAAAATAAGCTGCTGCTATTCTTGCTTTCTGTTGCAAAGGTAAAGCAAATAACAGGTTGAAATAGTGAAAATCATCAATATGTCAACCATGGGCATCTCCCTGCTGGGTGGTCAGGTGGCCTCTCTGATTAAGGGTTTTCCTCTAGACCTCCAGCGTGAGTGAGGAGT